>CM022949.1:755557-1037301 GCA_012931725.1 Litsea cubeba | reverse complement strand
CTAAAGGGCCCACTAGGATAGTAGGATCTTCCAAAAACAGAACACGGTTGTAGTGAAAGTACATTTCACCTACTTTACCAACTATTTCCCAGAAGGAAAAACAAGAAATGATGACATTAAGCACCCTAGAATGTGGCCCAAAAAGAAATTATACTCAAACCTCCTAAAATAGTTATCAATGGAGGAAATTGACTTTGGGGCACACCATTTGCAAGCAATGGTGCAATGGAGGCCTACTAAGGGGCCATTAATTTGTCTAATTAGTATTGAATTTCTATGGGTTCATAGGAAAGAGGTATCTAATGGGTACTGAAGGAGTGAAGAATGAATGGTCAATGGTCAAGATCTAGAGTGGTCCAACAATTTATTGAGACTTGATTTATCAGAGGTTCAATTAGATCTTGATAAATTAAGCGCATGTAAATTAGTTTATGCATAAATGAAGGTTCATGTGTCTAGATAATCCAACTTGTGAGTGATGTTGTATGAGACTGCTCCCTCCAGCAATCTTATTTCATTTATAATAGAACATGTGAAAGTACAACTAAAAAAAAAAACAACTTCCACTTTAGGTTAGGATAGAACCTAACACAGAACTGATGATATGAACAAGGTCTAAAAAGTAAAGGATGACAGATTTTTCAATAGAAAGGGTATATTTACATTTTAATAATCCCTTGGGCATCTCCATTCTCCCCCACCTGTATTTAATCCTCACAATATTTAGCCCCTCTATAAATAACTAATGCCTAGAAATTCTAGGAAGTCAATATGTTTCAGGCAAAGGGCCCTATATGATTTCCTTTATATATATTTATTTTAAGAGATAAGTTCTCAAAGAAGATCATATGGAGCAAAAGGATGCACGCCAAGGGCTTGCGTGAAAGAAGTGGTGAAAAGCACTGGTTCAAACAAATAAATACATTGGATCCAAATACCAAAATTCTGATATGGACTATGGAGTCGCCTCTTATTAAGTTCCCAAGGATCCATATATTGAAAAACCAATATGTATAATGGGTAAATGTTACGGTTCGAATCACATTTTTGCTGCCTCAATTAACGCTTTGAGGTTTTAATAAGATTGGCTACTGAAGAAAATTTAATACGGTATTAGAATCAACCAATCTTGAGTTCGACTCTCATGAGGAACAACTCAACCCAAAGAAGTGTTGATAGGTATTTCCACTTCTTCTATAGGATTGGTTGGAGGAGAGCGCCAACTTAGATGAGTGCTAGACATTAAGAGGGAAGAGGGCGAGAGATTGAAACATCTTGCTGAGAGTTAAATATGTCCAAAAAAAATCTAAATAAAAAGAATTGTCTCATCCGATCATCCTAACCCCTTCATCTAATTAATAGGTTACATTAGCTAATATTTGCAACGGCTAAAACAAATATACCCCATTTCACATGTAAAGAGAGAGCCTCCAAACTTAGCTCTCCTTTCTAAGCCCATGTTTGGCGCCTCTATTTTCATTTTCTATTTGTCTAAATGTCTAAAGCGGACAGAGGTTATGAAAATAAGAGCGTTTAACACAACATTTTGGCCTCTGTCCATTTTAGACATTTAGAGGCAAATCCTCTAAAATCCAAATGCTCAAAAAGTGAGCAGTTGAAAAATAGAGTTGTGGCCTCTTCTTTGTATGCTTTGGCCTCTTCTTTGTATGACTTTTTTTTATGACTCTACTTTTTCTGGGTCTATTAGAAAAAGAATAGAGATACCAAATATGGCCTAAGTGTCTCTCTTCTAGACTGGGGACCAGTGGTAACAAGCAGCAATGCCTGAAACTATTCTACCTGGTGATATTGGAATGCTGTTATCCTTCTTTATTCATGGGAGAAAGAAGACAGCAGAAACAGAATATATCCACAAAAGATTTAGTCAGGTCTCATGTGAGGCAAATTGTAGAATAATGGTGATACATGTGTCACCCTTACTGTTTATATAAGAGAGAGATAAAGAGAGAGGGAGAAATGAAGAATATTTAAAGCAGGGATGTACACCTGGTTATATATGAAAACACGTGTTTGTTTGAAAGAGAGAAAGATGATAGTAAAATAAAGCTTCAAATAAAATAAAATAAAAAAAAGAAGGGAGGGTTGAGAGTAAATTTCACTAAATGTATTTATAAATCATTAATAATGTTGTTTTGTTGTTATATTATTTATTCCCTTTCTGTTATATGATTAGGGTGTAAATGGATATCAGATTATCTAGAATGTTCAAGCTACAAAAAAAAAATTGAATTTGTAACATATTTTAGATTTCAGTTCATAAACAGATTTGAATTTAAAACCCAATTTAAATTCCGATTGCTTAAGGGATCCAGTTTCAGATTCATACAGATTTCAAACCATGGACCCAAGACCTGGGCCATTTGCCAATTATATTTAAAGAGACTAGAGTTTTGTTTCATATAGATTCCAAACTATGAACCCAAGACCCAGCCCGTTTGCCCATGTTTTTTTATCTAAAGAGGCTAGGGTTCTTATGCGTGCAGGATCACTTTTTGTTTTATCTTTACAGTAGCCCTTGGTAGAAGGAAAAAACTTCATGTTCCCTTTCTTTAATTAAATATTAGCCTTTCATCCAGAAACAAAATCAGAGAACTGTTTGGATCATTGTAAAAAGATTGCAGGCAAGTCCGTTTATGCACAAGTCTGTCAGGGAGGCTGCAGAGTCTGGACAACCTGAGCTACCAGTAATCAGTGAAACCACCTATTTTGTTCTTTGCCATAATTCTAGTGAGTTGCATGCAGGGCAGCCGAGTTCTGAGGATCCAAACAGGGTTAATGCATTTTGTTTTCCTGAGAAGTTGAGGATATTGGTCTCTCCATAGCAGCAGCAAACTGTTCTACTGTATTTAGAGTTCCAGTCGCCCAAATACATTTTCCAAGTTGCCTTTACCAATAAAGTAAAACAACAAAAAAAAAAAGTATAATAAATCATAGGATACACACTTCATGTAAACCGAGGTAACTCAGTCCCCAATGCTGGACTAACCAAGAGTACTTACTAATTCTCCAAACGTAAGACAAGATCAAAACAAGAGCCAAAACCAAGAATCGCCTCCTAAACAGGCAGTGACAAGAACATGTGAACTGTCTACTATGTATTCATATCATATATGATCTTGAAATGTAAATGAAAGAAGTGTGCTTCAGGTCCTGAAACTGACAAACAGCGTCACTAACCAAAATCCCTCAATGCCCTAGTCAATGGCGATGATAAGAAATCCAACAGAAATATACATCAGGAATACTGGGTAGAGAGCAAGGGCTTTTCTTCTTGGTCCTACAGCAGCACTCATGAAAGGGTATGCCGCCCACGAGCTCCATGCCAACGTGATTCCCACCACAATTATCTTGATAATGACATTGTCTTTCAGCATGCAGATTAAGGCTCCAACATCCAATGGAAATAGGCAGTAACCTAGAAAACTCAGACTCTGGAAGAAGATTATGTGCCCACCCTAAAACAAATGCAACCACGGAATATCTCAGATGCATAGTGTGTAATTTTCTTGAGAAACGAAATAAGAGAACTAAGAACCCATTGGTAATAATGTTTTGTGCATGTGTGGTGGTGGTGGTGGAGGGTGGAGGGGGGACTTCATCCCAATGGGAGGCTGTAGACAACAAACTGTCAGGGGCGGGCATCATGGCCCAATCACTTCATCCTAATGGGAGGCTGTAGACTACAAACTATCAGAAAAATGGGGCTTTTTGAGTTGTGAGTTGCTTACCAAAAGTAATACATTCAATGTGAGAATTATAGCACCAGCTGCAAGCACTGCAAATGCAACCGCAAAAACCTCCGACTGCAGGGTCAAAAGCAGGGAAGAAAACAGGAAACGAGAGAAACTTTAAGATGTACACTCACTGCAACAACTAAACAATATAGAAAGGTGACATCCAGAAATGCAATGATGATGAGGTGAGACAATAGTGCTTGTTTTTTCTTTTTTTTTTTAATGATGAGGTGATACAATGGTTCTCAATGGCAAACTGGTGAACAGTGAGGTTGGATCAGTCCGCTCAAGAAAAAAAGAAGTCCAAATAATGGAATAAAGACACCTCCCAAACAGAACTGAAAAAATAAATAAAAATAAAACAACATAAGGCATCAATCCAAAAAAAAAAAAACAAATAAATGTAAGGCACCATTCCAAGCAAAAAAGGAGGAACAAATAATGCATTTTTCTTAATTGTTATTTCATGTCCCCCTTTCAATATTTATGTTTTTTTTTAATAAGTCATAAGTTATATTTCAAATATATATCCACCATGTACCCTTCCCTTTTTGTAGTTCAAGGCCAAAAAGAGACGCGCGCGCGCACACGTGAAGTTTCTTCCTAGATCCACCTAAATGTCTCACAGTCTCACTTCATTGGTTCACAGGAAACATAATGCACAGGGAGAAGTCATAAAATCATCCTGAAGTATTCAACATAACAAAACAAGGGCATTTTACCAGCTTTGATGTTTTCAAGTACAAGGATTCTGAAAAACTAGAACAGTAGTTCATCATCATCATCAAAGCCTTGTCCCAACTATGTTGGGATAAGCCAAATGAATTCTGCTTCTCCGTTCTAATTTATCATGAGCCTCAAGATAGATTAGAACGGAGAAACAAAATTCATTTGGCTTACCCCAACATAGTTGGGACAAGGCTTTGATGATGATGACGACGACGATGCTACCCCTAAATGTTCCCGAAAGCGCTCATTTCTGATTTTATGTTTTCTAGTTTTACCACACATCCATGTCAACATTCTCATCTTTGCTACACTCATTTTGTGCAACTTGAACATTATTTCCCTTTCAATTTATGACAACAACGAACAACAATATATATAGGGAGATGCTCCTATGAGATTTACTCTCACAGTACTATGAGAGTAAGGGTGGGGGCCCTCAAATCCATATCCAATGCCAACAGCCTAAATTTGAGGGGCCCCACCCCTTACTCTCATTGTACCATTATGAGATTTACTCTCACGGTACTATGAGAGTAAGGGGTGGGGGCCCTCACATCAATATCCAATGCCAACAGCCTAAATGTGAGGGCCCCCACCCCTTACTCTCATTGTACCGTGAGAGTAACTCTCACAAGAGCATCTCCCATATATATATATATATATATATGTACGTGTGTGTGTCCTTTCTCAATGCAAAGCCATAAAACTAAAAGGCTGAGCTTTATCCACCACATGCTATAGTTATCAATAAGTTCTACAATTTCTTTCTTTTTTTAATGGTAACATGACTTGGAACACTGAGCACCTTCTTTGTGCTATGGGCTCTTGTCAAGTTCTACAGTTTTTACGATTATTAATATTATGGGTGTAAAATTTCACAGCTTGCTACAGGGCTTTTCCAAAGATTCAATAACTAAAATAAATAGCACTATTTGTTGTTTCACATGCTTAAAAAACCACAACCATAAAAAATAGACTTCAATCCCTTCGCAAAAAGACACATTCATCTTTCATGATACTGCAATTCTGCAAAGGAATCTACACTATCAAACAAACAACTGCAATCCCATATGCATCCATGTTGTTATTCTATAACCTGAGAAAAAACTAATCAGCTCGTATGAATGGTATATTCCTCATCCATGAGTAAAATATTCTAGGAAGATGCTGCTCCATTCCTACTAGTAGTAATTTCACATGCCTTTCAACTAAACTCCTGCGCTAGTGAAGAACATCTGCAAACATAAAGTACAGCTAGCTGACTAATTTCTAGCTAAAGAACTAAAAATTTGGCACAGAAATGAGAGCGTAATCCCTATTACCCGTTTTAACAATAGTGGTCCGATATTTGTCAAATGAAATCTTAGCAATACTAAAAATAAAGATATTTTTTTAGTGGAACATGACCTCATTATGAGAAACATTGTATATAGACTTTCTTCTAAGAACACATGGCACAATTCATTAATCACACCCCCTGATTGAGGGAAAAGAATAAGATAACAAATAATGTACAATGAAGCATACCATTGGAGTAGCAAAGTTCTGTACTCCACAGTTATATGGTGCTCCACAAGATCATAGATATGGTCATTCCTAACACTCCCTCTCAAATTAATGTGGAGAAAATCGCATCATGATAATGCAGACTGAACATATGAGAGCCACCAGGCCCAAGCTCAAGCCCAGCAGAGCCTTACGAGTACACTAACGGGCTTATGGTCCTTAGCTGTCTACATCATCACCATAATAGGACTTACTATTTTCTCTCGAGTTACTTCCTTTTTTTAAGGTTCTCATAGTTAATATTTTTTCCCTTTCTATTTATTTGAATAAATGTCTAGGTTCAATGTAACTCTTAAAGAGGAACCAGTAAATTTTATTTTGTTTCTAAAATAACTAGTGTCTAGGCTCAATGACCTTTACTTTAAATCTAATTGTAGAGTCTCAAGACTGTCATCATCTACTCTTAGACTATATGATTTTATTTGTGTCTCTCTAAGTTCCTGCAATTTCCCTCTTGATTCTTGAATTCATGCAGAAAGCCTGTTATTCCTTCTCCAAATTCTGCAGAAACAAAAGCTGCATATCTACAGTCCCTGTATTTGACAGAAATGATCCCTATCTGACCCTCACAAAACCCAAGCTTTAACTTCACTCAAAACCCTGACATAAACTTTTATACACTTTTTCAAAGCCAACCTAAATCTTAAATCCTAAACCTAACTTCTTTGGTCAGCCATCCTATTTTAAGTTTTTAACCCAAATCCCTGCAAATTTCAGGAACTGCCCTGCCGTGAACCTTATCCAATTCAGTCACAGAAATCTATCCTTTTACTCCCCAATTTACCCATCTCCCTTACTCCCATTCAAAACCATCACACCATTGGCCGAATACCCAAATCATTACCTATATGAATCAGTTGCTGAATTCGACCCTGCAGAGTCCAAGAAACGGCCCAATTTGACCCAACTTCTTCCACAGAAAACTGAATCCTAATTATCACCAATTCAACCCAACCGAGGTTGTTTTAAGAATCAGACTTGGGGGCAACTCAGCCACCCTTGGGCAAGTAACATGAGACTCAGCTGAGTCAAACCGAGTCACACCTTAAGCCCAATACCCTTTAAAAGTTATTTAAGAAAATGTTCTAAAAAATAGAGAATAGGATTCTATATATGTAGAACTTTAATCCCTGTATTTTACTCAATAACGAATTTAAGTAGTTATTAGCACTCGCAATTATATCTCACTCAGTTCGATGCATAATAACAATATTTAAATGCTTAAATATTAAAAAAAGACAAAGTGATTTTGATCTTCCATAATCAGTACAAAATGTGGGTTTCTCTGAACAAAATAATTGGGAAACAAGTGAAGCTAGGGCCCAAAAACCATAGGACCAGTCTATCTGGAGATTCAGGACAAGGGGTGGCTCGACTTGGGACATTTCAAGTCAGAGTTGACCAATTTCTAAAACGCAGACTCATGCTTTCTACTATGACATAAGATAAAAGCTGCTTCTACACATTCAAAAATTTCTTATGATGCATGTACTCCATAAAAGGCAAATGGTAACAAACTAACAATTACTCAATATCCACCCTTCCACCAAATCCCCCACACTCAGCACCTGTAGGATGTTCCAATAATGCCAGGTAAATGCACAGAATACCAGAAATGTGACTACTTTCCTCATCATTGCACTATAAATCAACAATGAACCGACTCTTTATCTTTCTTACATGTGAAGCATACATTTTAGATTATCAGAATCTTTTTATGAAGTAATCCAAAATGAGATGATCAGAAGGTAAAGTCTAACCTTTCGGGTAAAAAGAAGAAAAACAATAATAAAAATCCGTAGGAGGGTCAGGAGCTCATCATCCTTATGCTCTATGATGAATGGTCCCTTCTTTGCATAAAACACTACATGTCATGCCAGTCTCATTTCAGATTCTCAGTAATATCCTTTTTAACATGATATCCAGATACTTCAAAACAGGTCACACACCCTATCATATCATTCAGATACCTTTCTTCAGCAAAAAAAAATTATTTGTCCCTTTCGAGACCCTACTTTTCTTGTGTGCAGTAAAGTAAAAGTAAGCATCCTAGATGCTAAAGATTCAATACAAGAAATAAACCCTGCTTATCCTTCTCCTCCTCCTCCCACTTTTCTTTTAAAATAACCGGTAGGTTACCTCATCCAATAGGGAAACCATCCTTATGAGATAATCTAAAATACCATAGGTTCACAATGCATTCGCTCCTATTATTTATTTCTTTATTAGTTTTTTATTTTTAATAGTCAATCGCTGCTCTAAAATTGGAAATACATTTCGAGAATTTCTTCAGATTTTCTTCCAAGAATTGCGATATGCACATGCCAAGCAGCTTAGTAAATATAGATTCAGTGAGATCCATTGATTTCCATGGAATTACAGACAACTAAACATGCCTTATTGAGGTCCTGAGCTGTAGCTTAGCCAGTTATGGACACCAATGTCCACCATAGGGGGGCAAGGGTGCAAGACTTCGAGCCTCTGTTAACAAATAAAAATAATGAAAGCCTCATTGTTATAAATAAACCTAATGATTATGGAAGAAGGTAGATTTACAAAAATGACCAGATGAAATGACGTAATTCATTGCATGTTAGAAAATCTCTTTAACAAGCACACAATAGTATCAGAAACTAAGTACAGGAAATCAACATATGTTTTGGCTAAGTGGTAAGTATCAGTATAAAATAAGTAAGTAGAGAAGAAACTTAACAATGTTTTGGCTTAATGGATAGATTCAGTAGCAAAAGCTAAGCACACATTAAAAAAAAAAAGAAGAAGAAGAAGAAGAGAGTAGAGGAATCCCAATGAATGGTTATCAATTCCTCTATGCATTCAGGTAGTGAGGTAACGGAAAACATGCAGGCAAGATACTGTGTTTCTTCGTCTTTCAACCTTCGCTCCCAAACCATCATCTGCACCGGTCACTAATATTAACCTGGTGCCCAGAAGTACAGCTTAATTTGATTTAGAACCACACTACCAAGCAAGCACGCATTGAAAATGACATGCATTCATTTCTCCCTATCAATCAAAAGGCAATTGCAATTTGGGGAGCATCCAAATGCACACTAAATAATACTTGCAATAAATACTCTGAGACATACTAAGCTTCTGATCAAAACAAGTTAACATTCTAAAAAAAGAAAAAAAAAGAAAAATTCCAAATGCACACTAAATAATTCTTGCAATAAATACTCTGAGACATACCTTCTTCACTGATGCTGACCACGACAAAGTCAGCCCAAGGAAGACAATGAAGAAAAATGGCCCCCACAGATCCCAGTCTCTCAGAGCTTTACCAGGGTCTTCGCGGAATGGATTTGGGAAAACCACAAGTTTCAAATTGCTGACTATCCTTGACAAATCTCTCTTCACCGTATCCCAAACAGGCTCAGTCAGAGTATTGGAAGTGGAGCCAAAGCCAGTTGGCGCGATATTCTGGTGAGAATTCGTCTGAGTGTTGACAGGAGGGACAGGCGTAACAGGAGGGGCAGCAGGTTTCTGATATGTTGGAGGAATGTTCGATTGGATAAAAGGGGATGACGAAATAGGAATGGAGGCTCTCGGGGGACTAGGAGGTCTCGCGGGCAGTACAGTTGCAGGCCCAGATTGGACACTGGCATGTATGAGGTTCTCTATCTCATCAATGTCCGATTGGGAAGAAGGGTGGAGGGGAACTGTATCGTTATGGGACATCTTTAATTATGAGATTGCCCTAAACTGTAAAAATCAGATGTTGTCTACAAGAGAAGCTGAAAACAAGCAAGATCTCATAAAGTAGGCAGATCTGACAATCAAAATAAGAAACAGGTCAGCTCCTGAATTTGACCAAAATTCAGCACTGAAAGAGAAATCAATAGCAATAAAATTTTAAGAAAACCATATGCACTCTGACAACATCTACATACAATTATCCATCCAACCAACAGGAAAACACAAAGGAAGAAGAAGAAGAAGATACAAAATATAAACTTGAAGGGAAATCGCTACAAAATTAAAATGCCAAAAGAAGCAGTAGATTCAGTTGAAATAGAAATCTAGCACAATGCCAAAAAATCAATTAAATCGCTCAAGGGAACGCTGCAAAACTATCATAGGCTACTGATTTGGATGCTTACTTCCACCCAAAACCAACAACAAACACATTTCAGAACCCGATTTCAATCTGCAAAAAGAAAAAGCTTCCTTTGCAGATCTCAACCGCCACCCAAAAGTGATAACAACATACTAATCAATCCACAAAACCTAAAAACATCTAATAATAAAAAAAAAAGAAAACATCAAACTACACTAAATTCAGTTAGAGAGAAACAGCTCCAAATTCGGCCGCTTTTCTCTCAGATCCCAACAAATCGAAACATCTAAAACAACCTAAGGCAGATCGAGATAGCCTAATGAACCACTAAACCCTAAGAAAGAACAATCAGCACACAAAAAAAAAAAAACAATATCAATATCAATATCAATATCAATACAAATCTAGACGATATTCGCAAATAATACAACAAGTTTCACAGTAGATCACCGAAATTACCAAAGCGGAATCGATCAGAAAATGCAAACCTCAATTGATTGTAGAACGACGGAAGAGGGGAAGAGGAGAAGAGAAGGAGAATGAGATTGCGAAGATGGAAACCCTAGAATGGGCTTGAGGATCTGAAAATGGAAAAGAAGAAACCCTAGAATGGACTGAAATGGAAGCTGGAGCTTACCAGAGGATGAAGAGGGGGGGAAGGGCAGTTTTGACTTTTTTGCCCTTTCCTTCGTTGAGAGAGACCGCAAAACGTCGATGCGAAGAAATGGAGCTGAAAAGGAAGGCTTGGGATGGAGAAGGAGACTCATTAGTCATAAAAATCATGTTCGGGGATCATCAATAGGTGGGACATAAAATAAGGGAGCGACTATTTGCACACCCTTTTTGCTCGGTGCACATTGGGACTCCTTTTATAGACTCCTCTACCCATTTCGAAAATGGGAGATTCTAAAGGCACCCACACTGATATTGATGTTGTTGTACACACCTATATTTTAATTTTTTTAATCATCAAAATATCCTCAGGTTAAAGGACGAAATCACAATTTAACCATCAACATCTTCTATCATCTTCCTTTGGTTCTCCTACGTTTCTTGCCCTCCTCTACTCATCTCTTTTTTTCCTTTTTCTGCTTCTTCTTTTTATTCTTCATTATCCCTTATATTCATTGTTTCGAGACTATTCATCTGCACTCATTCATCCCCATTGATCTTCATCTCATTCCCCATCATCTTCTCCAACTCTTAAAAAGTATCCTCAAGTCTCCTCCATTTGTTTAAAGATATTGGAGGCACTCATTTTCCTGCACCACATTGTCTATTTGAAGTAAGCATTTTCAATATGGACAAGCAACTAACGATCTACCAAGAGGAGGTATACTCTTGACTTCGTTTCCAGCATTTTAATTAAAATTAGCGCGTCATGCTCGGTATTCCAAAACCGTGCAAATGAATATTGCACGGCGGAATACCATCAAACATATTAGATTTGCAAGGCATATTTATTCCGTGTAAAAATTTATTACACAGCAATAGTAAACCGAGCATATTTCACAGTCAACCGGTGCCAGTGAGTGCTCTTTGTATTTTACTAATGTCTTCACCACTGACATGATATTCAGAAGCCGAGAGGGCCTAATCCAATTGACAAGGGAAGTTTGGAAAGAAACATGGCTTGGTAGTTATAATCAAAACTTCAGATGCTGGTGTCGATGGTGGGAAGCCGAGAATAGTTTTATCTTGTGAGAGAAGCGGAAGTTATAAGGGTCCATCGAAGGTCTCCGAAAAGAGAAATCCTAATAAGGCAACGAGAACGAAGAAATGTAATTACCCTTTTGCTTTGAAGGGCCGAAGTTGGCAAATGATGATGATTGGATGTTAACAGTATTTTGTGGGGTGCACAATCATCCAAACGCACGACATCTCGACGGACACTCATTTTCTGGGAGGCTTTCAGGGGAGGAAATCAATGTTTTGATTGATATGTCGAAGAGTATGGTGAAGCCGAGGAACATCCTTCAAACGTTGCAGGAAAGGGACGTGCAGAACACCACTACGATGAAGAGTATCTACAATGCCCATTAGAAGTGGAGGGTGACTGAGTTGGCCGGTCGATCACAGATACAGCAACTCATGATGCATTTGGAGGAGAACAACTACATTGAGTATCACACTAGCAACGACGCTACATATGCTACAATGGACCTATTCTGGGCACATCCATCATCTATTCAGCTGTTACGTGCATTTTTAGAAGTTTTGATAATGGATTGTACGTACAAGACTAATAGATATCGACTTCCCTTGCTTGAGATTGTTAGTGTTACATCTACTCAACTGACTTTCTCCGTTGCTTTTGTGTACCTTGAATCAGAGAGGGAGGCCAATTATAGATGGGCTTTGGAGATGCTTAAGGAATTAATGGATGGATGAATTATGCCCCATGTGATTGTAATCGATAGAGAGTTAGCACTGATCAATGCAATTAACATTGTTTTTCCAAATGCAGCAAGCTTATTCTGCAGGTGGCATATTTCTATGAACATCTTGGCAAATTGTAAGAAGTATTTTGAGACCAACGACAGATATGATGCGTTTATATCTTGTTGGAACATGTTGGTAGTCTCTCCCACTGAAAATTACTACATTCAGTTTCTAAGTACATTGGACCGGAATTTCTGTGGGTATCCATATGTTGTTGATTATGTGAAGAAATCGTGGTTGAATAACCACAGGAACAATTTGTAGCTGCTTGGACGGATCGACATATGCACTTTGGAAACGTGACTACGAACAGGGCTAAGAGCGCACATGCAAAATTAAAAAGACACATTGGCACATCGAACAGTAGCTTTGATGCGTCTTGGCAGGTTATCCATGCATTGCTCGAGTTGCTCTTTACGGAGATAAAGGCTTCATTTGAAAAGAGCATGAACACCGTGCAACATAAGTTCAAACCGGCATTGTTTCGTAAGTTGAGAGGATTTATATCAAGGAATGCTATGGATATAGTACTGAATGAGTCGATAAGAGTTGGTTATATTGGTCCTGATTCGGTGGCATGTGGGTGCGTAATTCGACGGACCCATGGATTACCATGTACACACGAGATTGCCGAATACATAAGGGAAGGCACTCAAATACCACTGAGTTGTGTCCATCAGTACTGGAAGAAGCTCAATTTATACTCCACTAAGGGGAATGAAGCCCCCGAGTTGACCACAACTTCCGAGTTCGAGTTGATCAATAGGAAATTTCAGAGTACCGATCAGGCTGGTAAAATACAAATATTGAAAAAACTCAGAGAATTAGTGTGAGGCCCCACCCCTGGTGGGCCCTCAATTTGAATTTGAATACTATATATTAGCCTAAGTATTTTAATTATACTAATTATGGGGCTTAGTGAGGGTAGTTATGTATTTTCCTAAGATTAATTTAGTGGTGTAATTAGTAGAGTCAATAAGGTGTCTTTTGTTATTTTAGAGTTTGTTAGTTTGTTAGAGGCCCTAGCTAGAAATTTATCTTTACTATAGGGGGTTTGCACCAAAGAATCTTCTAAAAGCCCACCTAAAGACTTAAGTACCATCTACCCTAACCCTAATCCTATTCTAACCCCAAGGGCATTTTTGTCCCTAACCCAAAAACCCAACCTATTTAAACTAAACCCTCCCTGCCCAAGCAACCACTATTCATCTTTTCTCTCTCAATTCCCATCTCTTTTCTCTTCTTCTTCTTCTTCCCCACTTACCTCCAACGAGACCTCATCTTCCCTCCAATTCCTATCTCTCTCCCTCTCTCTTTCTCTCCCCAGAATTCCCAACAGAAGGCCAACCTCAGGCCGATCTGCAACGGAGGAGCCCTACTGCCGAATCCCCTTTAGTTCTCTGTTGTTTTCTCTCTTTTCCTTCTACGTTCAATTGATCAGGCAAGTGCCCTATGCTGATAGTCTAGATTGCATGTTTTCCTTCTTTGATTTGCAATTACAATTCCAACTACAGTATATATATATATATATATGTTTAGATCGATCTTTGAGCTTGTCTGATTGGTTTTCTTTGGCCATTGATGGATGGGGTTATCTCATTTGGATGATCAATGGCCGGCTGATGATGGATGGATGATATGGGAATGTTTGTTCTTCGATCATGCTTCTGTGATGATCTAAGGAGAAACCCAAGAGAATTGGGTCAAGGTAATAGGTTTCCGGAGATGGAATTGTGAAAATCCATATTGCTGTCTCGAGATCGGGACCGAGGTGGGACCACCTTTGGTAAATCAGGACCCTACATCTGTTTGAGGGGCCCTGGGCGACCATGGGGACGGGACCTGATCTGGATTTTGATCAGAGGTGGGCCACCATCCCTGTGCATAATGAAGAGAAGTGATGTTCTGTCGCAGAACTGAGTTCTGTGACATAACACAACACTGATGGGGGAACATGGATAGAGCTCAGCGATGGCCGAGCTCAGCACTGATCGAGTCCAGCGATGGATGAGCTCAGCACTGGCAGAGCCCAGCGATTGCCGAGCTCAGCAATGGCGGAGCTCAGCGGTTGCCGAGCTCAGTACGGGCCGAACTCAGCGATGGCTGGTTTCGACGTTAGCCGAACTCAGTGTTATGCCGAGCACAATGCTCAGGTTGAGATCCGCATTTTAGCCGAGCTCAGCGTCTAGGCCGAGCTCATCGTCTAGGCCGGGTTCAGTGTTATGGCCGAGCTCAGTGTTATGGCCGAGCTCAGTGTTCTACCTAGCTCAGTGCCAGACCGGGCTCCGTGCTTAGCCGAGCTCAGCGCTTAACCGGGCTAAGAGCTTGACCAACCTCAATGCCTGGCCGAGCTCAATACTTCCCGAACTCAGCTGGGTGACCGAACTGAGCTAGGCACTTTGCCGAGCTGAGCTGGGTGACCGAGCTGAGTGTTCAATCGAGCTCTAGTGCCTAGCCGAACTCCGAGATAGATTCCGAAAAGGCCGAATTCCAGCACGGGATACTAAAACCTGGGACATTCCCTTCAGCCAGAATTCTTAATGTGTACGGCCAACTACCCAGGCCAGGGGTTAGCCGAACTCACAGGAAGTTCTGGACAACCAGGGTTGCCTGCAGGGTGTTTACTTCTCTGATCCCAGTGTGCCGAGCTGACCGCCCAGGCCAAGAGGTCGGCTGAGCACACTGTGTACAGTGACACTTCCCAGATTCTAATTTCTAGTATTGCAATCATATGTATGACCCATTGACCATCCAAATAGTCTTCCATCACTGTGCCAACCACGAGTCGATGGTGTGGCTCAACCTTGACTCGTGGGGTCTACTAATTAAGGTTCAGGTTATGTAATCTAAGATGATTCGACCTTTATACGTTATCAATGATGCACATAACTTCTGAGCACCAAACACAGTATTCATTAGCATCTGTGGTTTCACTTAAAGATCAAATTAACTGAGATAGACCTGAACCTGAAAGTGGACCAATTACTTAGGTTGGACTGTTGATATCTCTCATTGATCCTTGTACTTGGAGATTCATCTCCCTCATATTATTACTGTCACTCTATTGTCCTTATTATTGCTTATACCTGTTAATTAAATGGGAAATGGAGGACCCTAACCTAAGACTATTTAGAGGTGACCCGGTAATATGAATGGGTGAACATTGACCCGTGTCTGTGGCTAGGCGGGCCCTTTTATGGCCTAAGTTTGGATGTGAATTACCCTACACTGAAGAGGTTAGATTGTATGGGCTTGTGACCCATTATGGATATAAATGGATCATATGTTATTGAACTTGGACTTGTATCTCGTATGGACTGTTATAGACCAGGCCATGTATTTGGTGGGCCTTAGTATGGATCTATTGACTGGACTTGTACCTGAATTATGATCCATGGATACTTGGACCTCTTAGGGACTTTGTTAGGACCTTGTTCACGCAAGGCAAAGCCTAGACAGACACAGACCCTTATTGTTTCCTGAGTCGGCATAGACATTCACTCAGTTGATCTAAGCTCAGCCAGTTGGACTGATCATCACTGGTAGGAGCTATTGAGAGTGTTGTGTAGCTATCATGATGAGCATTGTTGGAGATGGACGGTGCGATACCGAGTCCGGTCTCAGTGTGTGTTGATGGATGATGTTATTTGCTGGGCTAGATAATCCCCAGCATTGTGAGATTTTCTCCGCCGCGACTGTGTTCAATATGGGAGGGCCGCGGCATAATATCCCGCGGTATCCAGCTTGTGTGAGTGTGTCATTTTGTGTAGGTTCATTATATTATGTTTATCTTGATTTTATTTATTTATCTTGCTCAACTGCCTAGGATCTGTACCATTGCTATTCTTTTAACTTTATTACTGTCTCTACTCATTTGATGCATACATTCTATATTATTAGCATACTGTGACTTGCCAGATCTTTAGATCTGACCCACTCTTGGTGCTTAGGTATTGACCCCGAGTTCAAGGGCGATGCGTACGCACTCGTTGAGGTGCCCATAGTAGGTGACTATGGATGGGGACCGGCCGACCAAGAGGTCGAACCGGAGGGTGGAGAGCAGGCATCAGTTGCAGGGGTTTGAGTGGTTATTTGTTTGGGTTTTTGAGAGATATTTGTTGTGAGTTGGGTAATGGTCAAAATATGTAATTAACTTTGGTTTTTATCATTTCACACTTTAGGCTGGACTTCAGCCCATTCACATTTGATATATATACATGATGATACCTTATGCTTCCGCTATCTCTGTATTACTTCCGCTTATGTTATGTTTCGGCAATGTTAACTGTTGATATAATTTTTATCAAAAAGTTTTAAATTGGACCTCACTGCGGACCTACGATCTTGGAAGTTCTTGGATTTTCCGGGAAGTAGCGCGCCAATTTCGGTACTTTGACGGTTTTCTCGGTATCTGGAATTGGGGCGTTACAATCTCGGTATCCGAAATGAGTGCAGAAATGCACTCTTGCTACTCTTTTTCATTCCTTTTTCTTCCCTTCTTTCATACATAATCCCAAGATCATTTTGGACCCTCCCTTGACCTTCCAAACTCATCAAATCCCCATTCATTAATCCTTCCAATTGATCAAACACCACACTTTTTAAAAATCAAAGTTTTTCCCCATTCTTAGAACACAACACTAAACACAAAGAAGGCTAAGTTTCAAACTGTCCAAAGTGAAATCAAACTTCTAAATACATTGTAAAACAATAATACAAGTGGAAATCACACATCATATTACCCCATTTGTCCAAAACCAATCTATGAAGCATAAAAAAATTAAAGCATAGCATGAAACAACATGATATGAAACAAAATACATGAAACCATCATATTAATTGGAAATCCACTTGCCTTGGTCAAGAGAAGATGTAAATCACTCCAAGATGGTGCTCTTAAAGTCCCAAGCTCCAAAATTACAAAACCCCCAAAATAGCTCAAAAAGAAGCCCTAGAAACCAACCATTTTCAAATCTCCATGAAAACTCTTTGCATATATAACAAAAACATTCTAAATGGTTTGGAAAACCAAGATTTGAAGAAAGAAATCCATTGCTAACCTTATTGAAGCTCAAACAAAGAAGAGAAGCTTAGATGAGAGCCTTGCTCTAGCTCAAAATCCTTGAAAAAGGCATCTTTGGGAAGCCAAGAGAGAGGAGAAGAAGATGGGAAGATCAAATCTCCCTTTAGCATCAAAGAACAAGAGATACATGAGAAGAGAGAAAGGGGCTGGGAGAAGAACCCTAGACTCCCCTTTTGTTGCAGGAAAATGAAGAATGGGAGAGAAGAGAACCCAAATGGTGGTTTTATAAGGCTAAGTGGGCTGGGCCCCAATCTTCACAATGCTGAAACTAACATTTGTGGGTCCCGAATGCGATCGACGAAGAAGACAAAATCGATCAACAAAATATCTACTCTCCAAAAAGTATATTTTCCCCAATTTCTGAAATTTTTGAAATTCATGGACAGATTTAGTGTGAAAAGTCGGTTTTGCCCTTTTTCTCGAAAAACGCATTTTCTGATCATCAAATCAAAATGGTCAAAACATGAAAGTTGTTAAACTTCATTAAAAGAGTCGAAATACACCAAAAATTAGAATTTTTAGAAATCAAAAGTAATTTATCATAAAAATACATATCATATGGACCGGGTCAAACCAAAGTCAACGGTCCTCAAAATCTCAAAGGCTATGGAAAAATCTAGTCAAACTAAAAAACAAGGTCAAACCAACTCAAATCTCACTTAAAAGCTAAATCACGATTAAAACAATACTAAACAGAGAAATTGGGGGTCGGGGTCTTACATCCTCCCCCCCCCCTAGAACCCATTTGGTCCTCCAAATGGTCTAAACCACATCAAAATAAAAAACTCAAACAGGCAAACGAAAACACTGACACCCTACGCTAAACCTCGGCAACTGAGATACCCTCTGATCAAACCTGACGTTGAGATGCACGGTCAACAACATTCTGATTCAGTTGAAGGCTTCACACTATTCCACATATTTTCTTGAAAACATACTTCTCTGACTAAACTGGTGTCCAACAATTCTTCTAAGTGTCCTTGGTGTCATCTGTCGTTCCTGTACTAGATCATTTCTTTTACTCACCTCGTCAGTCACTGTCGGACCAAGAAACCACAAGTTCTGTCTCCTTTTATCACTTTGGAATTCTGTGCCTTAAATCCTTCAAAGTTGTACACGGTGCTCCCGATGCTTGCATGAAGGTGTGATCGCAGGCACGTTTTCACTGAAAAATTGTCGCCCCTAAAATTCTGAAATTCCATGTGTTTGCTCTAACTATGTTTCTCGAATGCATCATCAGCTTCTGGCCTCCAAGTATACCGTCAATCCTTCTTTGTTCTGAAATCAAAATCTCCAAATTCTACAGGTCTCCTGTCACTGACTTGGTCTGCTACAACCCAGATGTCACACTACTATACACCGAATGTTAAACTGCCCTAACCTGCTGAGCTGTTCTGTGTCGAAACTTCGCATGGCTTGCCTCTTCGGATTTTTTTTTCTCTTCGAGTTTTCTACCCTTGACATGTAAAGCCGACCTTGAAAATCCAATCTGTGTTCACAACTCCATATTCCAAATCTTTCTGTGCTGCACTCAGAATTCCTGTCCACATCTGATTCCATCTGCTTACTGCTCTTGATCTCTTACCTGGTACTGTGTTATCAACAAAATAGACCTGCCAAGCTGGCATCATTTCCTGATAAGCTAAAACCTTCAATCCAAGTCTTAAATGATGTTTACTCTCTCATAGATCCAACTTTGTTTCTAATTGAACCAGTACACGTCCTGGCCTCCATCAACCCTTCAATTCATACACTTCCTAACTCCAACCAAAGGCTATTACCACTCATTCCGTTTAATGCAAACAAATCTTAAAATCTTAAACATAATGACTAAAATAATTACTTAGCTACATTTCATCATTTTAAAACATAATAGAAATTGAACTTCCAAATTGAAAAATAAAGCTTAATAAATAAAGTTTATCAAAGTTTGAACATGAAACAACATTATTCGTTTTGAAATTCATATTTTCATAACCCAACAATCATTGAAATACTCAACAATCTCAAATTAGGATTTCAAAAATAAATCAAATTCATGTAGTATGACCATACATTAACTTTTATTGAAATTCATTTCCAATCAAACACATACAAAATTTTGAAATCGTCAAGGTTTTGAAATGTAGATGTCAACATTTAAGAAAATTAAAACAAGAGCAAAATTTCAAGATCATTGTAAAGCAATATCTTAAGAAGATTAAACAAAAACTCGAAACACAAATCCTTATGAAAACAAAATTATGTAACTCATGACAAAGAGTAGAATGACATGGTTATTTCAAAATTAGCCTTAAAGAAGAAACATAAATCCATTGTTTAAACACTACATGGATAAATCATAGACATTAAGGAAAACATAACAAAGATGAAAACATCACGAAAATCATTCTCACCAAGAAAAGGGACATCACCAAACAACTGAGGTATTCACTTGCATCTGCATGTTGTCTAATCCAACATCCTGTAAGTCGGTAAAATCCACAAGGTTTCCTCTGCTGCCAAAAAATATCTTGACCACAACGAACCATCCACTTGGTATTACTGCCGAGTCAACTACACTGGCTAAGCTGCAAGTTACGGAAATTCTCAACCAAAACTATGACAAGGCTCATTGAATCCGGGAAATCCCTGAGTTTCTTGTACTAACTTCTAGTCTTACTAACTAAGAATCATTTCTCTCTTCATAACATCAATAGCTAATATGTCTCATGCAGTCCTTCATCTTGGAAAGATGGTCTGAGTTCACCCAAAAATCCACATTTACTTACCTTAGTACGCTGCATGATGATCTTCGATTAGCTGAAAGGGGATCTTCAAATACTGCTCAAGTTCTACTTTGGCGGGCAAATGCACATGTCTTCTCTCATTAACCACAATGAAGATGCTGAAGGCTGAAAGTCTGCTGATGTTCTCCGAAAACAACATACTAAATCCACGAGGTTCTCAGTCTCCGACACAAGCACAAACAAAAGACACTGAACAAGAGTACGGAGACTTTAAATTCTCCACCACTAAGGAGGAAATTTGGGTCATCCAAATCTCCTAACAACACGAACTAAAAGAAAAGGCAAGCAAAGTCTCCGGACTGAAAGAAAAGCCGACTCAAATCCAAAGAAACAAGGACACGAGAAAACAAATCGACACAATCTAACGAATCCTCACCACACGGCTTAATGTCTCTAGAGTATTTTATTTCCTAGAAACTAACCAGCTCTGATACCATTCCTGTCACACCCCGAAACTGGGCCCTGCAGTGATCCGACCTCGGGGTGCGAAATTTTGTGATAAATTTGAAACTTTTGTTATGTTTCCCAAGATCCGCGTGAATGAGGATAATCAAATTCCATCACGATCATAGTATATTTTCGCGGAAGCTAAACATGGTGTTACGACTCGGAATCCGTGGCCATCGGGTTCCGTGTCACACGCCACCAATATCATAAAACCATCAAATAAGCAGACTGGCATAAATCATAGTCTAAATAACACTGAGCTGGTAGTAACAAAACTATTATTTCCCACATATTCAAATTACAATTAACAAATGTCTTAATTACAAACCCAAAGAAAAAGGCTAACAAAGCCATACAAATAAACCACTAAGTGACATACTACCCTAAATGATTTTACGAGCTCCGGTGCCAAACTTGACATCTAGATGATATCAATGGGCAGCCTCTCACGTCAGACCGGCGGTCCCACCGCCTCCTCCGATCAAACACCTAAAAATAGAAAAGAAGAAACTGGCACCAAACAAACGGGGTCATACAAATAAACCACTAAGTGACATACTACCCTAAATGATTTTACGAGCTCCGGTGCCAAACTTGACATCTAGATGATATCAATGGGCAGCCTCTCACGTCAGACCGGCGGTCCCACCGCCTCCTCCGATCAAACACCTAAAAATAGAAAAGAAGAAACTGGCACCAAACAAACGGGGTCAGACACGACGGTCTGGCAAGTAAATAAACAAGTAATATGAAACAAAAGGACATTCATAAAACCTGATGAAATCATTGTAAAACCGAATAAAGAGTCTAAACAATAATAGCAATAAACCATGATAAAATGATCGGAAGACCAAAAATAAATATCAAAGCAAATAAAAGAACAGTCTCAGAAGTACGAATATCTCGAAAAGATAGCAGCCTGCATAAAACATTTAATAGTTGGAAATACATTTCAAATCCTAATAATGGCAACAATACGATGAAAGATCGATATCATAAACATTAGCAAACTCCAAGAATATAATGAGTATAAACAAATAAGAATCATAAAACAGATAAAACATTGGCAACCACACATAGCTATATTCTCCTATCACCGAAGTAACAAGAGCAGACAGAACCGTAGCCACTACACGTGGGACGGGAAATAGGATCAGAACCGTAGCCATACAAATGGGACCAGCAGATCAAAATCAGGACCGTAGCCATACAAATGGGACCGACAGATAAGAACCGTTGCCATGGTCGGTACAGACAGAATCCAAGCTGCAGCTGGCGAACAAATTAAAGAACCCAAGCCGGGTGATCAGCCCGACAAGGTGACCTAAGCCTAGTTGTGCCTTTAGTTTTCAAAACTCGAACCGATACAAATCTAACCATAATGATAATCCCCTTGGCTCAGGGGCTCACACTACAAAGCTCTGGCCCCGTCTTGCCTCGAGGTTTTATTTTCAAAATATTAGTCTTATCAAAATAATAGTCTCATCGAAGAAAACCCGAATGTGACGAACCACTCCAATCTCCTTTCAAATCGATTCGGAGAAAACCTACGAATATCCATGGTAAACCGCTCAAATACATATTAAAGTGATTTATATAAAATCATACGATCAATCCTTTCGAACATGGAAAACCATATGATTTTATAACAAATCACCGATGCTATTTAAATTAGTTTACCAAAGAATACAAATACAAATACATCCTCTAACTTGAAATGGAATGGAATTGTGTAGAATGACTTAATGACTTACCAAGGAACCATCTCAATGCACATTTAACCTTTAAACATTGATTATTAAGAGAATATGTTTGATGCCAATGAAAATCCACAACATTTAAATGATAAAGTGCACATTGAGACTCGAACGATTCCCGGATAATCTCACATACGCTCATTCTCTCATTGTTCCCATTCCCAGTTCACAAATTTTCCAAGTATTACAAGTAATCCCAAATCTCTTTAAAACAGGCCCATAGCTGGCCTTAAACCGAGCCCAAAACAGTCTACTCATTTAGTCCAAAACAGTCCTTTAAACATGGCCCAAACAGTCCTTAAGAACAGCCCAAAACTAACCTTGAACAGGCCCACAAAACAGGTCTTAGAATAGTCTAAAAGCTGGCCTTGAACAGGCCCAATATCAGGTTTTAAAACAGCCCAAAGCTCAGCCTCAATCAGGCAAACCAATTTATTCCAGCCCTTCAAACCAGTCCCTGAAAAGGCCCAGAACTGGGCTGGGTCCGCTCGAGCGGACCCCTTCCAGAACCTGGGCCGCTCGAGCGGCCCATCTGGTCGCTCGAGCGGACCCAGTTCTGGCTGGGTCTGAAATGAGTGCAGAAATGCACTCTTGCTACTCTTTTTCATTCCTTTTTCTTCCCTTCTTTCATACATAATCCCAAGATCATTTTGGACCCTCCCTTGACCTTCCAAACTCATCAAATCCCCATTCATTAATCCTTCCAATTGATCAAACACCACACTTTTTAAAAATCAAAGTTTTTCCCCATTCTTAGAACACAACACTAAACACAAAGAAGGCTAAGTTTCAAACTGTCCAAAGTGAAATCAAACTTCTAAATACATTGTAAAACAATAATACAAGTGGAAATCACACATCATATTACCCCATTTGTCCAAAACCAATCTATGAAGCATAAAAAAATTAAAGCATAGCATGAAACAACATGATATGAAACAAAATACATGAAACCATCATATTAATTGGAAATCCACTTGCCTTGGTCAAGAGAAGATGTAAATCACTCCAAGATGGTGCTCTTAAAGTCCCAAGCTCCAAAATCACAAAACCCCCAAAATAGCTCAAAAAGAAGCCCTAGAAACCAACCATTTTTAAATCTCCATGAAAACTCTTTGCATATATAACAAAAACATTCTAAATGGTTTGGAAAACCAAGATTTGAAGAAAGAAATCCATTGCTAACCTTATTGAAGCTCAAACAAAGAAGAGAAGCTTAGATGAGAGCCTTGCTCTAGCTCAAAATCCTTGAAAAAGGCATCTTTGGGAAGCCAAGAGAGAGGAGAAGAAGATGGGAAGATCAAATCTCCCTTTAGCATCAAAGAACAAGAGATACATGAGAAGAGAGAAAGGGGTTGGGAGAAGAACCCTAGACTCCCCTTTTGTTGCAGGAAAATGAAGAATGGGAGAGAAGAGAACCCAAATGGTGGTTTTATAAGGCTAAGTGGGCTGGGCCCCAATCTTCACAATGCTGAAACTAACATTTGTGGGTCCCGAATGCGATCGACGAAGAAGACAAAATCGATCAACAAAATATCTACTCTCCAAAAAGTATATTTTCCCCAATTTCTGAAATTTTTGAAATTCATGGACAGATTTAGTGTGAAAAGTCGGTTTTGCCCTTTTTCTCGAAAAACGCATTTTCTGATCATCAAATCAAAATGGTCAAAACATGAAAGTTGTTAAACTTCATTAAAAGAGTCGAAATACACCAAAAATCAGAATTTTTAGAAATCAAAAGTAATTTATCATAAAAATACATATCATATGGACCGGGTCAAACCAAAGTCAACGGTCCTCAAAATCTCAAAGGCTATGGAAAAATCTAGTCAAACTCAAAAACAAGGTCAAACCAACTCAAATCTCACTTAAAAGCTAAACCACGATTAAAACAATACTAAACAGAGAAATTGGGGGTCGGGGTCTTACAGTAATTATGGATTCAGAGCAATAGCTGGTCTTCTGGGCATGGGCGAGGATAGTTGGATGCAGGTTCGACTGGATTTGGGCAATGAACTGCAAAGGTATCAAAATTATTATTCATTGGTATATGGAGGAGGTGATAGGGTTAGGGAGCTGTATTATGCCCTCGCGTACTATGATAGTCATCCTCCATTTGCTCGTTGGATGACAATGCCAGACATGGGTCACATGATATCTTCATATTATAATGTTGTATTGGTCCATCTTTCTGTGCAGCAGTGCCTTACTTTCCTGCCTTTGAGATCATCCCCGATTCCACCTTGTAATCGCAAAGTTATCGCGATTGGTTTCGTCAATGGTAACCATTTTGTTCAAGTCTTCATGATACCCAGGGCTCTCATGCCTCCCATTGCTACAAATTGATCTAGACACCACCACCCCAATGCTGACGGATAACAAATACCATATGCTCAGAGCATCGAGCGATTCAAAGAAACAATTGAAAACAGTGTCGCAACAAAGGAGTCCGTTAATCTGGACAGTGATTAATTTCTTGTACTTTCAACCTGATGTAAACAAATTTAATACAGGATGTGACAATGCAAGCAACCTTTTATGTTATTATGTTTTTTGTTTATTCTTTAAGACCCCTCCTTGGTTGCATGTGGGTCAGCCAATCTATCGTCAATTAAAATAAATTGCATGGCACACAATAGGGGTGTACACCGGGTTTGGAAACCCGGTCCGACCCGGAAACCCGACCCGACCCGGACGTATTCGGGCGGGTGGAACATGGTATTATACCGGGTCGGGTCAAACCCGACCCGGAACATAGTAATCCGGACCGGGTCCCGGGTTTAAAAATATTTGTTAATCGGGTTATCGGGTCACCCGATAACC
Source organism: Litsea cubeba (assembly GCA_012931725.1). NCBI lineage: Eukaryota > Viridiplantae > Streptophyta > Magnoliopsida > Laurales > Lauraceae > Litsea > Litsea cubeba. The sequence goes on along the minus strand of CM022949.1, from coordinate 1,011,832 downwards.
CGGTCATAAAAAAAACATTAAAAAATAACTTTTAAGTTTTATATACTAAATACTAAATAGCTGAATAGCTGTCAGCTGATGCTGTGTGAAGCCTGTTGAAATAAAGTTGTGGAAAGTGGACAAACAGAGAGACAGTCACACAGAGGAGAAGAAACCCTAAGTCCCGAACGGCCGAACCCACAACACTGGCCAGGCGGCCACACGTCTTCGGTCTTCTGGTCTTCGTCCGTTCGTCGGCGTCGTCAACTCGTCGTCGTCGACTCGTCTTGGATCAGCCGATCAGGTGAGTTACTGAGTTTCTCTACTGTTCCCTCCAATCTTTTTGCTTTTTTCCAATGCTTCCCTAGTTCCCTACTTCCCTTAAGAGTTCAGATCCAGTCTCAGTCTCTCCCCCCTTTCCCTCTTGCTTCTTCTTGACTTGAGGGTACCCGTGCCATCTTTTTTTTTTTTTATGCCATGTCTTATTTTTTGAATGAACTGAGATTGTACACAAATCACTGAATCAGACAGAGATGTATGTTCGACATTTTGGCAAGAAGGCGCTGTCAGTCATGAGATCCATTTTCACTTTTCAGGACTTCTTTTGTGTGAGAAGTGAAGTAAAGGGGATATGAATTCTGAAGTCTATTCAAATTTATCTGCCTGGGTGTTGGTTTGCCCCCTTTCCATCATTCTGAAAAAAGATTCTTCTTTTTTTTGTTGATCTAGCAGGTATGAGTGTAATGCTATGTTTTGATTTATTTATATTTATAGGATAGATAAAATTTTCATGAAAGATGTTTTGAAAGGAATTTTTGATTTAAATGATGAATAAGTTGCTTGATGAAATGGGTAAGTGAGAATAAGTTGCTGTCAAAGAAATGCTAGATTTACATGATGAACAAGATGTTTGATGAAATGCTTAGCTTAAATTTTCATGAAAAGGGCTGTGTTTGAAGAATTTGTACATTCACCGCAAGAACTCAAATGAGGAATTTCAATTGAGATTTTCTTGTGTAGAAAATTCCAATTTCTATCCCAATGCCTGTAAAGACACGATTTGCTTGTGAGAGGAAGAGATTACTAGATTAGAATGCCAAAGATTGCTTGGAATCCTTATGATTTGTTGTGGATCCGTTTAAAGCTGTGAGTTGGGTACTGTTCTGGTAGTGGTTGGTTGGTGTTTTGTTTGCATTTTATAGTGCCTTTAGCATTTCTGAATTCTGATGATGATGTGATTCATGTGAAATGGGTTTTTGACTTTTTGTATCACCTTTTTATGAGTTAATTTCTCTTCTCCTTGTTTTTCTTCCTTTCTCTCTGTTGTTGTTGGAGAGAATGCACATACTAAGAGTTACATATGAAGTTGCAAGAAAATATGAAGTTAAGAATTAAGAGTTAACTCCCCCAGATAGCTCCAATAAAGTGGATTAACAAATTTTATTCTTTTGTTATATGCTATTGAATAAATGACTAAAAGAAAGAGTAAATGCCCCCCTCCTACTCCACGAAATGTTGTTGACAACCAATTTCGGACACATTTGCTGAAAGTTTAGACTCAAGTTCTGAATCGGAAGAGGAGGGCCAGCAGGTTCAAGATCAAGTGAAGATACTTCCTCATCAGCAACCAAGCCTAGAAGTCCTAAAAGGAGTGAAGAAAACATCACTTGCTTGGGGAGCATTTTAATCATGAAAAATTGAAGGAGAATGTCTAAAAGCAATATGTAAACATTGTGGTGCGAAGTACATGGCGGATCCAAATAAGCATGGCACCAAGAACTTGAAAAATCATATTCAAAATTGTAAAGTTTTGAAGGAGAAGCAGAAAGGTCCTATGGACAACTACACAATATCTTATGATGCTAATTCATCGTCAATGAGATGAAGCTCCACAAAATTGGATCCCAATGATATTCGGGAGGCAATTGGTTGAGTGGAGTATTTGTGATGAACTACCATTCCGTATCGTTGACCAGCCCAAACTTTCAGAAATTCATCAAAACTTTGGAGCCTAGATACGATGTTCCATCACGTGTAACAGTTGCAAGATGGGTCTTCAGAATGTTTGTTAAAGAGAGGGAGAAGTTGAAAGATCTTTTGAAAGGTGACATTGGCCGGGTTAGCTTGACTACTGATATGTGGACATCTTCTAACAATACCAGTTATATGTGTGTAACTGGTCATTTCATCGATAAATCTTGGCGGCTCCACAAGAGGATTATTGGCTTTAGGATGGTTGAAGACCATAGTGGCACGAGTATTGGGAAGCAACTGGAAATAATCACTAAAGAGTGGGGGATTGAAAAAATTATGTGCATCACTGTTGATAATGCTTCTGCGAATGATAATGCAGTTGATTGGATGAAGAAGTTTGGCTCTAGGCATCTTTTGGGAGGAAATCATTTGCATGTTCGTTGCTTTGCTCACATTTTAAACCTTATGGTGAAATATGGGCTTCAACAATGTGATGAATCTGTTGAAAGGATAAGGACTGCTGTGAAGTATGTGAGGTCCTCTCCCAAAAGACAATCGCAATTCTTCGAATGTACTAAAACTGTTGGAGTTCAATCTACTAAATCTTTATGTCTTGATGTGGCTACAAGGTGGAACTCTACTTATCTAATGTTGCAAGTTGCTGTAGAGTTTGAGCTCGTATTTGATCGCACGGGACTTGATGATATGAGTTATAAGAAATTCTTCTATGGTCCGAAAGTGCTTGGTGCTCCTACTTCTGATGATTGGGCGAATGCTAGGAAGATATTGCCTTTGTTGGAGCCTTTTTATGATGCTACCACCATACTTTCTGGTACTTCATATGTCACGATCAACCAATACTTCTATCAATTTGCAGCTATTCGAGAGCATTTGCAACGGCTTTTCAGTGGGACATGATACAATAGCTGCTCATATAGCCATTGAAATGAAGCATAAGTATGACCAATACTTTGGTAACAATTTGAAGATTAATATGCTTGTTTATGTTTCTTTGGCGTTGGATCCGAGGAGTAAGATGGAAGTTGTGAAACAAGGTTTGGAGAAAACATTTGACTTGTTGAAGGCGAACGAATTGTACGAGGAAACTCTTAAGTTATTGAAAGAGTTATTTGAAGAATATCGTCTATCTTTGTCGGTTCCACAAATACAGTCATCACATTCTTCACAGGAACAGGATTCACATACAACTGGTGGTTCATATTCAATAGAGGTTAGTAGTAAAGCTCCTAAAAGTGTGAAAGCCATTGGTATGTGGAATTTTGTACGTAATCGGTCTGAGTCTACTAGAGTGAGTGCAAAGACAGAGTTGGATAAGTATTTGGATGAACAACCTGAAGATCCAACAGACGACTTTGACTTATTGTTATGGTGGAAACTTATGCAAGGTCGATTTCCCACCCTTGCGAAGATGGCACGTGATCTGTTCTTTATTCCTGCATCAACAGTTGCGTCAGAATCAGCCTTTAGTACTGGAGGACGTGTAATAACAGATCGGCGCAACTCTTTATTGCCAAGAACTGTTGAAGCACTCATATGCACACAAAGTTGGATAAAAAATGTTGTTGCGATAGATTCCGACGAGTGCATGTTCATCGTGGATCAGGAAACAGCTCAAGCTATGGAGAAAGCTGCTATGGAAGGTAATTAGATTATACTCACTCAAATCAAATCACTATTGTTTTTTATTAATATGTGATGCATAATTTATCTCACATTTCAAATTGTCTAATATCTATGTAATTGAATGATTGATTGTTGTTTACTTGTTTAGAATTGGATGGCGCCACTCAAGTTTCCTCCACATCAGGTGCAATCAATATTGGAGATTGAAGAATAAATTATGTAAGTTTTGTTTTCACATATGATATATGAATTAAGAGTGCTTATTTAATATTTGCACCTACACCAACTAATGCTGAATTTGTAACTTTTGATGATCAATATTTTATTTTACAGGAGGCCAGATAGGGAGTTCATGATGCAGGTGCTTAGTGCTTAGTGTTGTCTGGCGTCTGCTCGTGGCTGGTGCTTGTCTGCTTGACTGCTTGCCTGCCTGCTTGGTGCTTGCCTGCTTGGAACCTTGGATTCATATTTTATCATTTTATGTCTCAATTTTATGAATCTGGACCTGCTAGACTGCCGCTAGTGTGGAGTTGTAAACTTGTGATAAATAAGTAAATAACTGTAACTGATGGCTTCATCATTTCAATTAGCTTCTTACTAGTTACTATCTTACTATTGTTTAATGTTTAATGTAAACAGGGCTTCGACTTTCTTATGACTTGAGTTATTATAGTGGTGATTGGGTATTCATTTTCATTTTCCTTGATTTAATTTTCATTAAAGGGTACTAGGGGTAGGCTATTTGATGGTCATTTATTTTATGTTCACCTCTGATTATTTCAACTATTTACAAAGATATGAAGGCTTAGCATCTCTAGAAACTCAATCACGAAACAAATAGGCTCTTAAAGATGATTATTCTGACCAGCTCTATTTTTAACACATGTTACACATCTGTGAAACTTTTTCACCTCAACTCATTTGTCATTCAACTCATTTGCATAAAATATTTTCAATACCTTCGGGCGGAGCCCCTTCTCAACAAGTATTACTGTATAGATTTGAATTTTGTATTTTACTCCATATTCTTCCTCAATCAAAGACAAAAGAAGGGTAAGGATTACCTTCCATATCAACCCATTTAAACTATGGACTTCTATCCAAAATTTAAAATTTTCAATCACTTTGTACAATGTACATGCCAGCTTAACAGCTTAAGACCAGACGTCCAGACTCCAGACCAATACAAGGACTTTGAAATTTGAATGGGCCACTTCATAGTAGACTAGTAGTTCACTGGTTTCAGTGGTTTGGAGCCTAAGTCTGACCAGAGGAAAACAAAAGGGTGGGCCGGTGGGGTACTACTACTGGGGTCCATTTGACTTTGTAAATGCTAATTGAACAAACTCCAGTACTCCACATCTTGAAAGTGAAAGTCGTTGCATTCCAAACGGACCAAACCTGGGTGTTGATTCTGTTGAAGTGTTTTACATTTTTCACTTTTTTAGTTTTTACAGTGGGAAGCAAAATAGCAAACAAGAAACCAAACAACCCAAGTACCCAACTGGCAACTGCCTAAGTGAGACAGTGAGTACACTACTGAGTAATGAGTATTGAGTAAGTGCCTATCAATTATCATCCCTTAAAATTCTTATCAGAATCGCCACAAGAATTTCAAAATTCCATGTCCTCTTAAAATCTTAAAAGTTAAAACAATATCTTATTGACATGCACAGCCACAGTATTGTGATTATTGTCAGTAATGTATATATTTCAAAAGGGCAGAAAAATTCTCAAAGGGCTAAACCGGGTCAGGTCAAACCCGGTCCGGTAACCAGGCAGACCCGGTAACCCGGACCCGGTAGACCTGGTTATAAAATACCGGGTATTCGGTCGGGTTCCCATTGCGTATAAAATTACCGGGTCGGGTCAAACCCGGCCCGATAACCCGGGACCCGACCCGATGTACACCCCTAGCACACAAGTAGATATGCAAAACAATTCTGCACAACCAACAGTTACCGAGCACAATGGATCTGCTCGGCACCTGTTGGCCTAGTATATAGCTTCTGCTCGGTATATGTTGGCCAAGCAGAATGTATCTGCATGGTACATGTTGGCCGACCCGAATGCATCTCCATGGCACATGTTGGTCGGGTAGAATTTATATGCGCGGATTGTTTTGGCCATGCAGTGCTGTAGGTTGGTGGACATGTTGTATCCCATTATGAAGATGCATGTATACGTTCATCAAAAAAATAAAAGGAATCAACCATTTCAATTAAAAAGTTAAAAATCATAAAAGTTCATACACTTGAAACAAAATTCTTCAATTGACACATTAAAGTTTGTAGAACATATCCGAGCTCAAGCAGTTAAAAAGATATTCATTTCTTGCAATTACTTATACATCTCATCAAAAAAATACATTGTCCAATCCAAAAGCCCTCCGAGCATCACTGCTGCGCATGTCGGCGATACGTCACCGACAAGCCATCCAGAATCTGGAGGGTAGTCTGCAGTGCCCTCTGGTAGAAGTTTGCTGGCTGGTCCGGTCGCTCAAGCGTGGCACAAATATGGTCATTCGCTCGAATGATCTATAAGAAACAATAGAATGTGTCAAAGGAAATTTTAAAGAATAGTTACATCGATGTTTGAAATAAGATAGTTAAAAATGCCCTCACCGTTCTCGGAGTTGGGTCGTCTCTACCCTCATTAGGGTCATAGTGGGAATGGCGGGCGGGGTTCTATACACAAGGGTGTGATATCCTAGTGTACCACTCGAGGTAGTCCGCTGAGCACTCTCATGCATGCTGTGCTCGATGGCCGTGGTGCGCCAATGATAATACATAGTCCTTCCAAGTAATCCAATACTGGTCGAGAAACGTATAGGAGACCTTGTATTTACCAGCAGTAGTTCCCCGCGTAGCACGAATGGGGGCAAGCGGTGCGGGTGGAATGGTTTGTACGTAGCCAAATTGTTGAAGAACCCTGTGTGGGTGGTAGGGTGCAACGACATCTAGGGCTCTCAAGCAGCCACAGAAAAAGGATATTTGCTGTAATGGATGCCGAGTCCTAGCACTAGCATACGGATCCCAAACAACTTGTCGCATGTAAACGAAACAAGTCACTAATATAATAAAACATGTTCCTTGGAAAAAAAACGTATAAGAAAATTTAAAAACATAAAATATATGTCAAGGACTCTATTGGGTGCTCACCTCGCTCGGGTGTGGGGCATCCAACCTCTCCCACAATAGCTGTATGTTTTCTCTGGCATTTCCGGAATCCTGACCAGGATTCCAGCGGCTTGTGAGAGGCATCCCTGCAGTGTATCCCCGTTGTGCAGGAGAACGGGCGAAAGGAAAGTGCTCGTACACCTAAGACTACAAATGACAAATTATATTAATTATACAATATAAGATATCAATTATATATGATGGAATAGGTATATACATATATAAAATATACTGGTCTTACCGTGAGCAGTATCAGATATCCAACAATCTGTCGCACATCTGCCCTCGTGGCGGTCCCCACTGGCGATACAGATACGCCAGTGCGGTAGGCCCCCATGCGTAATTACGGACCCGTGGCAGGTCCATCAGTAAGGATAAGTAGTAGACTGGGACTCAAGTGGCGGACTTATCAGTGAATAGTGTACAGCCCAACAAATAAAGAAGATAGTCTCTGGCTGCACACTCTACCTCCTCAACCGATGACGCAGGAGTCACATCGCCGCACACCAGTCGGATCCACCCCATCCTCACTGCCCCACCCCGTGCTAGGTTCAACTCCGCTGCCGCAGATGCCCTATCCACACCCAGTCCTAACTCGAGTAGATCTACTTGCTCAGTAAATCCCATACTAGTAGATACATGGACAGGAAGTCCCGTGATTGGGATACCAAGTAGAGAACTCACATCATCTAATGTGATCGTCATCTCCCCAAATGGCATGTGGAAGGTATTGGTCTCGGGCTGCCATCTCTCCACAAAGCTCGAGACCAAGGGGCAGGAGATATATCGGTAGCTGAAATGCCTCAAGTCTGCCAATCCAGACTCCACTATAATAGCTCGAAAAGAGGCAAATCAAGATCAAGCCCATCTCCAGGGAGAGATATTTACCAGTCCTTCAACTGACGCCAATGACTTATACATTTGAGCGGGCCACGTTCATACACATTACAAGTATAAATCGTCATTAACATCATAGACCATGAAACACCTTATTTGAAAAACAATTACTTAAAACATATAAAGAATTAACATGTACCTCCCCGTCCCATATAGATATGGCCACGTGAGTCCTAACACTCACAAGGATGGATAGGTTGGCTGGACCGCCGGGAATAGGGCCATCCCCTGATGTCGCTGCTGGAGGACTGGATGGCTATGCCTGGTCCTTTGAGGAATCATCCTCCCCTGCTGGCGCCATAGGAGGACTAGACGACTAGGGAGGACTAGACGGCCCTGCCTCGTCATCTAAGGAATAATCCTCTGAAGAGCTCTCAGGCAGTGGATCCTGTTGTAATTTGCATCTTCGTTCAGACGTCGTTGGCCGTTTACAGCCGGCGGTCAAAGAAGTAGCATGCACACCTCGGCGAGGTCGTCTAACAACGCCAACCTTCATCCGCACTCTGGATGGATCGCTAGAAGTACTAGCACGTCCACCTGTAGGATGTGAGATGCCACCAATACGGCGAGCTGGTCTCCTCAGCATATCTTCCAATCTGAATTTAAAATAAAAAACAGTAAAAGGAAAAAGCATAACAGAAGAAATCATTTTTTCTTGTGTTGCTCAGTTCAAATGTATCGTGCAAAATCATTCTGCACGGCACAATTATTTCATGCAACAATTTTATACGCGGTATATTTTTTCCATACATATTTGTTGTGCACGGTTAACATGTTCCGTGCATAGCTTTTATTCATGGAATACTTTATTGTGCAAAAAATCTATGCACGATAAACATTCTTTGTGCAATAAATCCTTGCACGGTTCTGCATTGCCGAGCAGATCGCGAAAAATGCCATAAGTTTTGCCAAAATGCAGAGGGATTTAGCACTTCGAATGCACAGCAATTAGCCCCATGAAGATCTTAATAAACTTCTCTAATCTCTAACGAAGAAATTACGACCTAAAAGGAATGTGAAAATGATAAACCTATGAAAGACGACCTCACCTTGCTTGAGCGTCTTATGAAGAAGAAGAAGAAGAAGCATTGTGCAGTGCTGCTTTTTGGAGGAGAACGACCAAGAAGAGGGATTAAAAAGAGTTCGACGAGGGAACGCAAGAGGAGAACACAAGAGGAGAATGATGAGGGAACGCAAGAGGAGAACGACGACCTGGGGCTGTCTTGCGTGGGCAATTTCGGTAATTTGGTGGGTGGACTCAGCAAATCAATTTGAAAAAACCATAGGGTGGTGGTGAGTTCAGCAAGTGGATGTGCTCAGCATTACATGTGGGTGCATATAGAATCACCCTTCTAAAATACCCTCCCTCCCTCCCGGACGTGGCTCCCACCACTGCCCTCCTTCTCTCTCCCTCTCCCAAATTCTATCTCCCTCTCCTTCTCCTGTCTCTCTCTCCCTATCCCTCCTTCTCTCTCCTGCTTCTTCTCCGTGCCCTGTCCCCTCTCCGTCTGCTTCTCCATGTCTCTCTCCCTCTCCCTATCCCTCTCTTTCCTTCTCCCTGATCGTCGTCCCTCCCGAACGGGAGAGGGACGGCGATCGGGGAGGAGAGAGAGGGAGAGGGAGAGGGAGAGGGAGAGAGATAAGAAAAGAAGGAGGGAGATGGCGCGGGCGGCGGTGGGCGTTGGGAGGAGTTGGCTAGCGAGTGGAGAGAGGGAGAGGGAGAGAGAGAGAGAGAGAGAGAGAGAGAGAGAGAGAGAGAGAGAGAGAGAGGGAGGGAGAGGACAGGCGGAGGTGGGAGCCAGGCTGTGCGCCAAGCAGGGAGAGAGAGGGGACAAGGGTATTTTGGGAAGGTGCATGAGGGTCTCATGAATGGACTAGTGATTGCCCATACTTGAAGGCACGGTGCACCATATTCTGAGCATAACTAAATTTAATTACTCTTCTTTTGACCACATAACAGCTAACCTGAATTTTGGCACCCTATGAGGGGTAATTCGATCCACCCTATTTAACAATGTCCTGATTAGGTCCCTAGTCAAAGATCACCTATTATTCCTGGACATTTGATTGCCCAATTGGCTCATCGCAATCTGTTCGTCGAGGACTTTCCGTCCATATTTAGAACTTCGAGATCCGACGGGCGGATCAAAAATCATAATAGCAGGTCCCGCACCCCGGGGTGCCCACCTGAAAAATCACCTATCACTTCTAGACCCCTGATCGCCCCAAAAGTTGGCTCATCGCGATCTACTCATCGAGGGATTTCCATCCATATATAGAACTTTGAAATCCGACAGGCGGATCAAAATTTGCGAAATCTGGGTCCCAATGATTATTGCCCAGACAGGACCCCACTGCAGCCCACCTTTTGGGCCCCAAACCTCTGATCCAGACCCTGATTAGGCCCTTAATTAAACCCGTCAGATCTGACATGAACCTGACCGAATCCAACCCATCAAAGTCTAGCCCAAATCAATCCAAACTCAAATCCAACCCAAACCCATCCAACCTGAACCTAACCCCAGACCTGGCCCAGACACCTTGACCCGTCTCCCGGATAAGGGAGAAAGAGTTAGGGATCTAGGGAAGTAGTGTCTCAGATCCTTGTACTCTCAAACCCCCTTAAACATGTAGTTGGTTGGGGCACTCCGTAACCACCCGGAGGTCTCAGCATCGAATCCCACCAAGTGTTGGAACCCCAGGCTAGGCTTCCTAGCCCAACGAGCCCGGTGAGTGGAAACAGGGGGAGTCCACCGCCCCGGGGGATTTAGTCAGGTGCTCTAAGAGATCTTGGATACCCCCGGTTAGCAAAAAAAAAAAAAAAAAAAAAAAAAAAAAAAAAAAAAAAAAAAAAAACCCCTTAAACCCCTCAACCCCTTACCTCTTAATCTCAGCCCTATGATTTAGGTACATAAATCCAAGGGTCTAGGGGAATTCAAAAACTGAGCTCCCTTACAAAAGAAGTTTTTTTTTTTGCTTTTGACACATTTTTTATCAATGAAAGAACAATAAGAAAGTAAACACTCTTGCTTTTCTTTTAAATGAAGAAGGAATGACAATACCTGTAAATAACTCAAATTTGCTGCCTTTTTTGCGCCGTACAAACCAAGATGTGAACGTGCTTTTGATAGGGATGGCAAAAACTTATAAATTTCTCCAACTTTTAGCCCTTTTTTCATTCCCCTCTTAAATCCAAGGGTCCAAAATATGGGGAATTCAAAAACTGAGCTACCTTATTATATAGATGTCCACCGAGCACAAAGGATAATTGGGACCGTTCGGTTGGATTGGCCACTTGATGATTGGTCCAGCCTGATGCGTGGGGAGTAGAAGGTTGAAGTAGTTTTTTATCCAATATCTCTCTTATTTGTGCTCAAGGGCTAACCCAGGAATTTTTTCTTTGAAGGGGGGAGGGGCACACTGAAAAAAAAAATTCTTGGATGGGTCACATATAAAAATTGTATGTAGTTTCTAAAATATGTAGGGGATATTTTGAAATTTTCGGAAGGGCCATGGCCCATATGTAAAAAATTATATAGTTTTCTAAAACATAAGGGGGTTTTCAAAAAATTTAGGTGGGCCATGCCTTATCAGTGTTTGTGTTTGGGCTGTTTTTTTTTTTTTAAATAATGTGTTAGGGTCGTTTGCCTTCAACACATTGGATATGAAAATGGGTTTTAGATATGTAAAGGAAATGAGTTGGTAATTATGCAGATGTCCCATTTGTGAAACACATATCATGTTTGTTTGAAAACACAACTTTCACTCAAAAAAAAAAAAAAAACACTACTTTCACATGACTAAATAAGTACATCCAAAGGTTTTAGATGGGCTTTTTTTGACATTTTTAATAAAATTTTCATAGGTTTTGAGAAATTAGTGAATGTCCAAAATTTACAACCTATAAGTCTGATGTTTTACACGTCGGTCGGTCTCCAACTCGTGATCCAAACCGTTTATATCAATAATAAACATCAAGATGTTCACTTCATATAATAAATCTTCATAGATCCTGACATACATATGATATACACAAACACTTCTAAGAATGTTGGATGTGCACATTTACTCATATTAATTTGGTGCTTTTATTTAGACATTATAATGTATTTCACATATATAACATTTGCATACAAAAGAATTACATATAATTTATAAACCCTTCACATATGTAAAATTCATTTTCATATCTCATGCGTAAATAGCAAATGACCGCCTTACAAGTGGGCGAATGGGATGTGGTGAGAATAGAGATGGATCTGCTGGACGTCTGAGATGATCTAAACACTTCTAAGGATGTTGGATGTACACATTTTCATATCTCATTGACAAACAATTTTGTTTTGTTGATTTTAAACAGTCTTGGAGCCTCCTCTTAATAGAAGATTTTTTAAGGTAATGATACATGGAGAGTGCTAATAGAAAGTTAACTTTATCGATATAGTTAAGTGACTTACCCTAAATCTACATAGATGCATCTAGGGTCACATTTTAAAATTTTAAGCCATGCATGTGATACTTCAACCATTTCTATCCAAGTGAACTTAAAATCCAACCCTAATCAAGGCGACAAATTCACCATTGGATGAGGAAAATGTGATCAAATTAATAATAAATGACTATTTTCAATAAATCGCAATGTTTCATGCAATGGGACCATGATTTCTCAATAAATCACCATCTGAAGATTTTTTCCATAAATCATGAAAAGGAAAAACCTTCCATTTGATGATGAATGATAATATGATATGATATATGATCACCCATCACCTCATACTCTCATTCAATGGAGGCAATATTTCTTGTTAGATTGAACAATCATGATTTGATTGTTCTTTCTTTTAAAATTTTCCAACCAAACAGTCATTATAAGGGAATCCCATCCATCTTCTTTTCTTGTCTGGATAACTGGAGTTACCACCAGTCAAAATTCTTCTGTTCTTTACCCAAAACTTTTAATTTTTTTTTACTATAGTTAGATTCTAGATAAACTGAGCATTAAGCATCTGAGTTCCATGGATCCAACAGGGCTGTTTCATCTCTCTTTTCTGTATATTAGCGTTCACGTAGTTAACTCCAACATTGTTGAGACAATGACTAAATGATGATGTTAATGATCCTTAATGTGGCCCAACCCAGCATTGGCCAGTCTAAAACACCAAACAATGGTCCCACTTACAAAGATCTATATTAACTACGATCCTTAATAAGGACTATAGCAGTTTGGCAAGATGACTACAATCTTAAGATAAAATTATAGTAAGTTGATAAAAAGGTTAAGAAATACCAGTCATGTCAAATAGGCTTATAATACATAATTCATTGTTTCACATGACTTATCCATTGCCCTAGTCATTTTTTCCCTTTTTCTACCATTAATTTCTTGAACAAGTGCAATTCATCATCAGTTGGAACATTTTCTAGGTATTGGGTCCATGTTAGTTTTGTCCAGTGTAAACTTGAGATTTGATTTGGCATGTTTTTATGGCTTAACATCACTCCCATTCTTTGGTCAATATTAACCCTGCACCAAACTACCCCAAGGATACTTATAAACCCTCTAGCTTAGGCTACTTCAGGACTTCTTCATCTAACTTGAAACAGTCATAATAACCACCCAAGATCATGAATGAATTAACAGAGGCAAAGCGCATTGTTAAAAACCTGACCGCATCGCCAATAAAACCCATAAATCAGTGGCATTGACATATACCACTATAAACGCAGCAGCCTGGGGTCGATCCCTAGTCTCATGGTTGGAGTTTCAATCAACATAAGAAAAAAAAAATGGGGGATTTCAAAATTGACATGAGGATTCTAGTAACAATGAAATGGGAGAAAAAGAATCGAATTCTAAGGGCCTGTTTGGTTAGAAGAATTGTGAGAATTCTTGTCTGGATGAATTCTAAGAATTTCAAATGCTGCCCCCCAAAGAAGAATACCAAATGCTCAACCCCCCTCTAGCATTTGGAATTCTGGATTTCTGAGAATTTATGAGGCTAAATGTGCCTTTTCAAGTGGTTTGGAATTTTGAATTCTTGCAACAAACTGAGAAATGCCCAGTGGACAAGATGTCATATCATGTTATAAATCCCCAACAAGCCCAATTTCCGATCAGGAATTCCTCTAACCAAATAGGCCCTAAGACCAAGGCATGTTTCTGGAAGATATGAGATCTGCATCAGACATACCCCTTTTTTTCTTTTTTCTTTCTCTTTTGAATGGTGGCATCAGACAATCCTGTCGATCATAGGTAGAACACCAGCCAAGGATTTTGCCTTAAGCTGAAAAGTTTTGTAGAACAAGAAGGAAGATTAATCATCACCATTAAAAGTCTTAAAAAATCATCATTCACAAAATTGACAGATATTCTATGGATGAAAAGCCATGTGTAGTATCCTCACTATTAAATCGATTTGTTTTCACCTCTCAGCTGGTTCCAAGCAATTCTACCACAAACACCTATGATGCTTTTCTTGATGTAACCCAGTTAGGGTTCAAAAAATTATTGACGCCAATTAAAAAACAAGTCCTTTAAAAAGCATGAGCAAGGGCTTACTCCTTAAGGTTGGAGAGATAAAGCAAGTCCAAATCTGGAGGCTCCATCAGGTGCCTTTGGATCAAACTCAGCCGAAAATGTGACCACTGATTTGGGTCTCCATACACGCTGACAAAGAATTGCAACCTTTCCACTATCGTTAAGCCGTGCTTTTAGTGTAGTGAAACGGTTGAGGGCTTGAGAACCTCCGATGGTAAACCTGTTTTCATACGTTGTAAATTTATGGGTCATTTCAGCAGCAACAGCAGATCTTTTGATGGGATCTATATTGTGAATGTAGGAAGCCTTTAAGGTCTCTCCCTTGTCCGCCCTACATATCATGGAAGCCATTTCATGAGTCTCTTCACAATCAGAAAGAATATAAGCACAATAAAATATCAAAGGCATCACGAAATGCTATACCAGATTTTGGATGGGCAACCCCAAGTTATCAAAGTAAAATAATAAATTTCATTTCAATGGGAATCACAAGTCATAAAGGAAAATACCACCTGTTCTTACAAAGTTTCACAGATCATGAATATGTTTATGTCGACAAACAATCAGGATTTAAAAAAAAAATAAAAAATAAAATTGAAAGGAAAATATTTTTGATTCACTACACCAAATTAACCCTGCACAACTATGTAAGTATTACATGATCCTTGATATAATTATGATATATCATGCTTGTAATTTTTGGGTTTCATGGTCCAGTGACTTCAGTCATTCAGACAATTGGTCTGATTTAAAGGCCACCATGGATAGAGATCATGACTAAAAACTAACCAAATAACCCATCTTAGGAAATCCTGACCACCTAACATTTTGTCTCTTGTATGCTGAATGAAGATTGTCGATGCATTTCTATAATAGCTGTCTATCTGTAGCCACTAGATGCATAGATAAAAAAACTTAAAAAGGATTGCATGCAAAGAACATTCTCAAAGAAGTTAAAAATGGGGTCCATGGTTCGTAAATGAACCAACACCCCATATGCTCCACATGTCTAAAACAAGGAACATGTCCTTCCAATCATTTGATTTCATTGCTTTATAAGTTTGGATGTTGTAGAAAGTTGTATGAGAATGGGATTAAACCTTTCATACAGATTAGTGATTAAGATTAAGTATTTCTCATTGTTTACAAGAAGGCCTTGTATTAGAACAGCCAGATGTTATTGGAATCGAGAAAAAACATTTTCCTTCTGTGACAAGATAAAGAAGTTTTTTTTTTTTTAATACATGTGTTCAAGGGTGGTTGCTTGCTAAATTTACTTTGATAAAGGGGTTAATCCTATGTACTTTCTTGACCATGGGTGGTTGCTTGCTAAATTTATCAACTATTCGAAAGATGGAATCAGTGAAACCAATCCTCACAGGTTCTCCTCATCAAGTTTTATAGTACTTAAAACTGCTTTCTGATGTGAATCGTGTCATTGGTTTGAGTTTCCTTACACCAGAAGTTGCATAAACATACTTGAGAAAATCTGTTCTGCAATAGACAGTGGAACATCCAACTAAAACTTGGCATTCACTTCAAGCGCAAACAGCTCACTCAGACCCAGCACAGATCCACGTTAATGGAATAAATCTCCTAGCTGCCTCATTTTGTCAAAACGATCCTTGGAAACATTAAATACTGATATATGAACAGCCTTCAGATAAGCTGTTTGATTCCTGCGTTCAATAAGATGATGAATCCCCTGCAACCTACTTAAGCCCCACATCATACGTGAATAGTGAATGCTTAGACATCTCACATCTCTAAGCAACTTGGCTAGTCAGAGCTTCAATCTTAACTCTTTTTTTTTTTTTTTTGGCTGAATCAAAACTACAGCTTGTTCAAGTGGTCATTGTTGTCGTCATCACCACCACCACTATTATTAAAGCCTCATTCCAATTATGTTGGAGTCGGCTACATGAATTTTGTCTCTCCATTTCAATCTATCCTGAGTCAAATCCTCAAATATGATCTATTTTTTCTACTTACATCCACATTCTCTAAGTCTAAGGCCTACCCCTTCCTCTTGGTGGGCCATCAACCTGCATAGAAAACTTTTCCTCATAGGAGCCGTTGCTAGCCTATGTTGAATTTGCAACTCTAACCATAAATTCAGTATTGGAACAATTTTGGGTGTTCAAGGCTTAAGTCACAGAGGGTTGAATAAATACAGGATGACCAACCCAATTAATATTAACTGGCTCAACTACAGCTCCCTCCACCTCCCAAACAGGAAAGAAAGGGAGAAAATTACATTGTTAATGAGAGATTTAAGGACACAAGAATATTCATAATAGGACTGTCAAATTAATGGTCTGGCCTCTGAATAACGAGAATATGCACAAATTCAAAGATGAGCATACTACACATATCCTCCACGTCAAGGTAATATGAGTACATGATTCCACTTCAAGTCGACAAAAACGTGCTTCTTCAAAACCAAGTTGTGCATATAAAAACAAATGAAAATCTCTAGTCGAATAACAAACAAGGACCATAAAATGGTGGTGCCTTTATAATGCATTCCAATTATTAGATATTTTGGCCATTTTTTGGGGGATAAGTGGATATTTTTGGTACTTGAATTGAAAATTTTAAAACAAAAAGGGGGTGCAACACAAGTCAACCACAGTAACTCAACAAATAATACATCAAAACGAGAGATAGAAATTTGCCTATAATAAAAGATATGATAATTACTTACAGTATGAGTGAAGCGGAGAAGTCCTGCTTGTCAAAACCAATCCCAGCATTGTACTTGGTAAAAGATGCAGAAGCAGTATCAAACCCAATCTCGGCACCAAGGCAAAGGTCCTTGCTGCCAACTGTTGCTGCGAGTTCAAGTCGCGGAGTGGGTGTCAAACCAATGCTCGAACTAATGGCAGCACGGGCATTTAGGTATTGCATATCTAGCTACACAACCAAGCAAGGTAAAGAATCAGAAATCTGCACAATCCAAATACATGACTTTAAAACCACAGGAGCTCAATATAGTTCTTTTTTCACCCACGGAAGAACATTTTATAGTAACCTTGGTAATAAAGGAAGCATATAACTGTATATGGAAAGTTATGAGACACAGAAGGACCTAATCAATGTATGAGCAAAATTTTCAGATGAGACGCAAGAAACTTTGCATTTTGGGCATTGTGAAACCAACAGTAAGGATGATCTTCTCCTATGAGATTAATTGTGGATGAATAGAAGCATTTCTGAAAGGGCCATGGTTAGCAAATATTTAAGCAGTTTGGTAACTGCCAGTTGAAGCTTTGAAGCTAAACTTTTGACGGCCGTTGGCTCCTTGTTTGAAACTTCACATCCAGGTGGCAATGCTGATTTGATTCAGGATGCAAGAATTTACATGATCAGAGATTTACTTAACAAAAACAAAAACATGATCAGAGATTTGTTGGGCCTGATCAGGATCTCTGATTCCTGAGTTTCCATGAGTTAGGCATTACTGAAAGGAATTATAAATTTATAATTGCCAAGGGGAAAGTATACAGTACATGTATGGAGATGAATATTTCAACCACGTTTTAGAAGGGACAAATGCAGTAGCTAACCATCATGGGAAGAGGGAAGGTTGCAGCAGTCTCTTGAATTGTAGTTCCTATTAATGGGGATTTATGGACTTTGGTCTTTTGTGCGCTTATGGACATTTTTGGGTAAAAGTTCATCTTATAAATCGTTTACCATATCCTAAGATTCATAATCAGTCACCTTATTTCCAACTTCATAAAATTCAGCCTTTTTATAACCATCTTCTTACATTCGGGTGTACATGCTTTGTTCATCTGTCATCTCATGAACAAATATATTCTCTGCCCAATCAGTAAAATACTAAAATGTGCTTTTCTTGGTTATGCAGCCCATCAAAAAGGCTATCTTCATTATGATCCTGGTATTCAACACAATAAAATTTGCTGTAATGTGGTGTTCTTTGAAAATCAATCGTTTTTCCAACAACACACTGGCACAGGCACATCGCATTCCATATCCGTTCTTCAATATTCCTACATCAGCTTCAAAGGTGCTTCTAAGTTCTATCCTCACTGTCACTTGCCTTTGGAGATATGTCTTTAGACTCGTATTGACAAAAGAGTTAGTTTATAATAGCTTTTCTAAGGAAGTAGTGCACTGTCATTTAAGAAACAATCATACTTCTTTGTACAAGATATCAATATGGAGGCATCTTGATTTTACCGTGTACAGCTTCATTAGAAATGAAGTATGGTCATTGCTTGAAGTAGTGCACTGTCATTTAAGCAACGATCATGCTTCTTTGTACAAGATATGAGTATGGAGGCATCTTGATTTTGCTGTGTACAGCTTCATTAGAAAAGAAGTATGGTCATTTGCTTGAATGACAACATACAACTTCATTAAAAAAGAAGCTATTACAGACTAACTCTTTCGTCAATACGAGTCTGAAGACATAGTTTAAGAGGCAAGTAACGATAATGATAGTGATGCCCCTAAAACCGATATGACTTTGAATATTTAAGAACAAATGGAGATGTCGGCCATTAGAAATGCCATTGAAGATGCCTTTTTCATTCATGTTGTTGTTATTTTTTCCCCTTTTCTTTTCTTTTGGTTAATTAAATGACTATCTTGAAAAAGAATAGTCACCAACTTTATTTTTGCTCAATGTTATTTCAGTTTAAGTTAACTACTATTGATAGGATTGGATGCAAACTGGCCCTTAAATGGAATTCGAAAGATTTATGTAGTCCCCATTTATCCATGTTTCAATGGGGTTGAAAAAGATGACCTTATGCTTTTTTTTATAAAAATGACAACAAATGTCCTTGTAATAAGCTCTTATTTTTATGTTTGCCAAACAACATGTTTCCAAATACATCTAATTGAATCAAATATAAAAACAAGTCATACCAAACGGGTCTTTTTTTTAGACTATTTTAACAGCTCTGTTTGAAACAGATCTATTTCAAACAGATTATATAGATTTGCCAACCAGGACCTATGTATTTTTTTTTCTTTCTGATAAATGATAAAATTTTATTCCACCAGAAACCAGACAAAAACAAAGACAACGAAAGCTACAACGAACAAGGGAAAAACACTAGAAATTATACATCAAAAGAAATAGGAAAGCGAAGAACTCCTTCCCTGGCCAGACCATTCGCCATAGCATTAGCCTCTTTTAAAATATGATGGAAAGAAGCACCCAACAGACTTGAAATATCTTACACCTCCTCCACCCAATCCACTAGCCTCCAAGGATGAATAGCTCTTCCAAAACCCCATTGGATAGAAGAAAAAGGAATCACCTTCAAGGATAGTTTTAAGACATCCAATTCTACGCAGCTCATGACACCCAATTAGAAGAGCAAACAACTCTGCTTCGTTAGCATCAGAGAATCCACTAGCCCAAAAAAGTTTCTAATAATGATTCCATTCCAATCTTTGATGACGCCACCAATACCTCCCCATTGAACACTTTGAACAAAACTATCATCGAAGTTTAACTTTAAAATACCAAGAGGGGGGTGGTTCCAAACTGTTCTATATACGATTCTAGAACGCCAACGTCCTTTAAAAACAGTTGTCCAAGACCGATTAAGGTCTTCCAAAGAGAGACCAATAAAGTCCTTACTATTACAAACCCATTCTGACACTGTCCAAACAATGGACTCAACAACTTCCTCTATAGATTTACTCTTGTTTATAAACACTCTTCTATTCCTCTCCAACCACAATTTCCAAACTGTAGCATAAGCAACTAACTTCCACAAAATATTGGCACAAACAAACTTACTTCGTAAACGCCATTGAAGAAAAAGATCCTCCGCATTATTAGGCATCACCCAACTCATGTCAAAGAAATTTAACACAGCCATCCAAACTTTATAAGCAAACTAACAATGAATTAATGAATGATGCGCCGTTTCCTCATCCCTTAAACACATAGGACACCCTATTACTAAGAAATGCTTCCTTCTTCGCAGCTTGTCTATAGTAAGAATTTTATGCTTTTTTGCCACCCAACAAAACACCAAAACCCTTGGCAGAACATAGGGATCCCAAAAAGATTGCCAACCTTTCCCTTGACTGGAACTGTCAGCGAAAACATTATAAAAAGACTTGACTAAAAACTGACCTTTTTATAGCAGGTTTCCAAATCCTTTCATCATCACTGCCAACCGACACATCTACCTTATCAAGGATGCCAAGCAAAACAGCAAAATCAAAAATTTCGATGTCAGTCAGGTTTCTTCAAAAAGAAAATTTCCAAATTACACCTCCACCAGAACCTCTAAAATTTTCAGCAACAAAAGCCTCTTGCCTCCGATACACCAAAAATAAGTTTGGGAATTGATTTTTCAAAACAAACTACCCACACCACTCATCATGCCAAAATTTAACACGATGACCATTATGAATCCTATAGCGAATCCAAGAAGCAAAATCATCTTGAACAGAAATAACAGACCTCCATAAACCTGAAACCATGTAATCATGTTTTGGAATACACCAACCTCCATTGCCCAACTTATGTTTACACAATAAAAGCCGCCTCCAAAAACCCTGGCCTGGATCCCCCACCCTCCATAACCACTTTCCAACAAAGCTTTATTGACCTTTTCAATGGAACAAATACCCAAACCACCATGAGCTAAGGTTTACAAACCTCCTTCGATTCAACCAAGGGACCTATGTATTTCTCCACATATATTCATGTTGCTCAGTTATATCGAGTTGAAAACTAATGAAATGTTAATGATCATATAATTTATTCAAAACTTTCATCCCTATCAATCATTTTTAAAATGAAATAAGCAACTCACCACATTGTTTAAATATCTAAACGCAATGACAGAGCAAGATAGGTGTGAGGAGGTGCAGTTGACCCTCAACTTTTGTTTTATATGGTTATGCTTGGGGTTTTGGAAAAATTAATTGGTATATTTTTCATCTTGCCCCTCCTTGAAAAGTTGAAAAGACTTCGAAGAAAGAAATTGAGGGAACTTTGCCCTTTTCTTTTTAGAAAAGAAAAGAAATAAGGATTACAACTTACAATGATGATTTTCCTTTACTCCTTTTAGGGTTTTTTTGTTAGGATACATTGATGGCTCATGGCTTTTTTTACTAGTTGTTATTTCATTTGATTTTTATTTTTAAATTTTGCCATATGTCCTTTCATTTTTCTTTTCACCAGTTGTCCTTCAGCACTCCTTTCCCTTTTTTTTCCTACATCCCCTTTGGCTTTTCATTGTTCTGGTGAGAGGCTACAATATGGTAGTCACATGAATAATGATAAACATTGTTAGTAATTAACCAATGGAGTTATAATTTTATATAAATTTTAAAATAGATTTGTCAAGATTATTGATAGAATGAATGGGCTTAGAAGTCTACATAAAATAGATTTGTGAAGATTAGTGATGGAATCAATGGACTTAGGATTTTATACTTGAGAGTTTTAGATAAGATAACTTAATAAAATTCTTCCTTTTTGAAAAACTCAATTAGCATGTTATAAAAGAGCCGATAAATTTACTTTCTTTTCTTTGATTGTTAATGGAAAAAGAGATGCGGCTAAATAGTGATTGACATTATGTTAGTCGACAATCTTTGCCCCTCCTTTCCTAGCTCCACCTCTATCTAAATGTATAATCAATCATAAATATCAGAGATATCATACATAAAGTTTAAATATGCTAAAATTCATCAATATTTTATCTACATCAATAAATAAAATTGAAAGACCAAAAATAAAACAAGAGGAGAAAACCAAGGGATTGATCTACAGGCATATACATTTAGAAGTTAATGTGCATTTTAAGAGTGATTTGGTTGGGTCAAAATGGAAAAGTTTTTCTTTTCCTTTTTTTTTTTTGGAAAACCTCTAAAAATACAAAAATAAATATGAAAAAATGTTCAGAAAATCCATATGAATTGCAAAAATTTTATCCAGCTATGCATAAGAATGATACATCATTCATTACAAGTTAGAATCATCGTCATCATCATCATCATCAAAGGCCTTGTCCCAACTATGTTGGGGTCATTACAAGTTCCAATGAAAGAAAAAAAATAAATAAATAAAGAAGGATGAAGCTCAAAATTTTTTATACCTTAGAAGAAACCTTCAGGAATACCCTTCTGTATCGACTTCGATCCGATGATTTTGAGAAGTTTTTAGTGGTTTCTCTTCTCTAGAATGGTGAAGAAGCTCAAAGCAACTCCTCAGGAGGTTAGAAGGTTGCAAAACAGCAAAAAGAAGGGTATTTCTAAGTGATTCAGCCCTTTAAATTACTCGATCGGCAGTGTATCAGCCGAAATGGCCAATACATATCGGCCAATTTATCGATTTATCGGCCAATGCACATCAGTAGTCTGATATCATTGTAAAGAGCCATAATATTGATTTATTAGAGCCATGGTGGCTATACAGCTTATTTATCAGCTGATAAGTATTGTATCGTCCACATTTTTTAACCATGGTCTACAGAGGCCAAGAGATTTCCCAACTCCCAAAATAGCAGAGCATTAATAAAAGGCTAAAGAATCAAGAGATTTCTTGACTTCCAAAATAGCGGAGCATTAGATAATCTCTATGAGGCCATGTTGTACTAACCTTGCCAGATTTGTGATCAGGAATTTCAAAGCTTAGGGCAGTCCTTGTACATGGGATAAGTTCATCAACAATAACAGTTGTTGAGACCTGCTCAAATAAAAAAGAAAAAGTTAGCCACCTAGCCAGGGTGGAAAAGAAAACAGAAAAAGAAAGATACAAGACAAGGAAACGAGCAGAAGTCCAAGCACTTGAAGAACCATGCACCTTATACTATCCAGATCTAACAAATTCTATGCCATTTAAGAAAAGAACAAAAAATCATGCAGCCAATTTATCTGTTTACTTGTCTGACGCAAGTAGAATGCAAGTTTATGAAGACATTAAAAACTATCTAACTGTAAAACAGGCTAGTGAACTTAGAATATGGGCCATGAGAACTCCTAGTTGGCTGCTCCAGATAAGTATATGCACAGTGTGCTACTTATGTACAATGGATACAGGCTGTTGATTAATTCTTTTCATTCCATTTATCGTTATACATGGACAACCTGATGAGCAGACCAACCCTTTTTATTAGCCAGGCATGTTCAATTGTTTGCAGTAGCTCCACCTAATAGATGGCCTGGAGCTCATACATGTGCTGTGTCAGCACAAGCGAGGTAAGGATTTCTTTAATCATCTCCATACTAGTATCATTTGTACTTCTCAAAAGAGAGTGAACACTTCACTTGATACAGGATCACTTTCCTTACCTTAGAACTTGTATCAATTTTGACATTCACCGTAGTGTTGCCACTCTTGTACAGCATACTTAAGTCACCAGTGAAAAGATTATCCTTCTTCACACCAGTAGTTGCAAGCTTCTGTCATATCATTTTGCACAAGTTGTCAGTTTGATTTATACATAGAAACTCAAGAAATGCAATTGGCATCACAGTAAGGTTTTGCTATAGATCTCAATTTAAATCAATAATAACTTTATCCTTTTTTATAGCAGAGAGACAGGGTTTGTGCACGGAGTTTGTTTATCACATAACAGATGACCAAAGAAGAAAATTTACAAGACTCGTGTCATTGCTTTTAAGGTCAAACATTGCTGTTATCAAATGATGACACTGCATGCACTTTGAGAGCTTGCAGTCACTGGAAAAAAAATCACGTGCTAGAGAAAGCATGTTAGCGCAACTGAATAGCTTATGCACTTATTATAAATTAACACAAGTTAAAACAGATTTAAGGAAGCAGATATAATGCCAAACAAACAAACTAGGGTTATAAACACAAGACCCTGCCATATCGTCAGCCGAAAATTCTGTTCCCTCAGGAATGTCAACAAACACTGCATAGAGACAGGCCATGATATCTCTAGTTTTCTCTCAAAATGTGACTCAAAAGTCAAAACACCAAACGAATTTTCCTTGAATCCCTTCACGGTAAAAAATCCATACCACTTTCTATCATGAATGCACTATGAAGTAAGAAAGTACCAAGGAATTTAAACCCCATGAGAAAAGCTCTCACCTCAACGTTTCTGAAACATGATTACAAAGTTTGGAAAGTATTTATGAAAAGAAACATCAATAATACTCTGCATTCCAAGAGAAGACATGTATAAAACAGTGAAAACCAAATAAAATATGTTCTCGCTGTGCACTTTCAGAATTTTTTTTCCAGCTTACTTGATCTTAAATAACAAGAAGAAGAGTGGAGAATTTTCATATGAGATACTTTTATTCTAAGCCAACTAGCACGGGATATCATTTCTTTCTCTTTTCTCTTTTATATTTCCTTGTTTCAAAAAGCAATGTAGATTGTAGACGACTGCCAGCATTTACGCTGGCAAGAGTCATCATGGCCACATCAGGAGTCAGTCTCCTCATGTTTCCTTTGTGAAGAGTCCTTTCGTTTTATTTATGGGTAAAGTACGGTAAAGTAAATGTCAAATTAGTGGAAAAGGTAGTGGTAGTTTAAAGGAGAAGTAAACTTTCTGATAAAGTAAAAGTTGTGTTTGTTTTCAGAGTAAAGTAATTTGAAGTGAGATTAGAAGTTTCTGAGATGGACTGGCAGCATGCATCCTAGTTTGAGGCTTTATTTAGGTGATGATAACAAGAGTTTAACAGCCGACCATGTCATATGTCACTAGTGTATTTGTTTGTTCTTGTTGCTTGTTAGTTTTTAATGCTCAGGTAAGTTGGGACCCACTTGATAAATATCTCAGGCATTAATCTCGCGAGTCTCCTTGTTAACAAATCAAGGTCTAGCATATCTAGTTGATGGCCCAGAAATGGACAAATTTTGAAGTCTTCTAAGATAGAGTCCCACCATCAAGGTTGGAGGATGGCTAGAAGTTATTCGAATAACTTCCAATGTATTTTTTTTTTTTGAATAATAACGAGATCTTTCATTAAAAGCTAAACAGTACAAGAGAAAAAGACTGGATAGCATCAGCAATAAAAACAGAGCCCAGAAGCAAACGCCCAAAGAAAGAACAAAAACAGCTATCAAAATAAGAAAACATCAAGCTTTAACGAAGAACTCCCTCTTTAGCCAAAGCACCAGCATCCGAATAACTTCCAATGTTCAAGAGGTGAATAAATATAAGAAATCTTCTAATGCCATGATTCAGAATAATCCTATGGCCAAGCCTATAAATCCATCAGTTGGTTCATAAACTGTAAATCCCAAACCTCTTGAAATAAAAGTCCCCCTTGTGTTGGCTTTGGGCTAAATTTCACCCAATAGGAGTTAGGCCCAATGTTAGATCAGTCATATGTAAAACACCTTATTCACTCCCATTAATCTATGCGTTGTATTCACATGTTTTACAAGTGATCTGATGGTGAACCCAACTCCTATTGGAGTGAAATTTGGCCCAAGGCCACTACAGAAGGGACAAATTCATTTTATAGGCCATGGAGACAATTTGTTTTTAGTAGGATTTTATAAGTGGGCGCCACTAGTGCATTTATAGGCTTGGCCATGGGATTTATTTAATTCTCAACATCAAAGAGTCAGAACTTTGAAGCAGAGTTCACCAAAGGCATTGGAAGATTGCAGCATAACTTCCTTTGGGTACAACGATGAGTCTAAGTATCACTTAGTTGGTCTGTTGTTTGCAAATATAAAAAAGAAGTGCTCTATTCTATGTTTTAGGTCCTTGAAACATATGAACCATGCTTTTGCCCATGGAGGATAGAAGTTGACTTTAAAGGATTATAAAAGCTGATCCTTTTATTGAAGTACTGAGTGGTCAAGAATGGATGGACTAATGACTTGGGTCGGGATAGAGAATTACCCCTCTAATTCCTAAATCCATTCTGCTACAATCTGGATCATTGAGTGTTGGACAAAAGCAATATGGATTATGGAAAGGGTAGGGAGGCAATTCATATGGGGCCAATTTCAGAAGGAATCTAACCGAGGCGGACAACCAGTTTTATTCATGGCTCGCCCTTAACAATGGAGCTTATGTTCCAACAATAAAGGTAAGAAAAAAGGGTACGGCTTGTTTATGGAATATCAAGGCTCCTTCAAGTGTCCTCGTAGTTGGACAAACAATAGTCCTAAAAGGTATCCTCACTATGGATAACCTCTATCCACAAAAGAAGATCATTGTTAATGCATGCCATGTGTTTGGCAGACATGAAATCTGTGGATCAATTATTGCTCATTTGTCAGATTACTCAGATATGTTATCTTTCCATTATCTGAGTTTTATAGTTTTTGGCTCTTTTGTCATGAAGCCCTGCCTCTTGACAGTACATATCTACTATTCTGTACAGTTTCTTTAATAAAAACTATCATTCAAGAATATATATATTTGTAATCGTTAGAAAATGCCACTCTTCTTTAAATGCTTGTTTCAAATATAATATTTTCTAAGAAATCTCTGATGCTTGAAGCAAGAGCAACTCTTACCAACCCATTATCACCCAACACCCTCAATTTGAATTTCTGATCAAAATGGTAGTCTCTGGTCAAAAGATCTGCAGAGAAACAACTAGTTTAAAAAAAGAATAAGATAAATGAAAGAAAAGAAACAACCAAAATAATTAGATTGAGTTGTCATGAACCAAATACATGGCCAATCCACTTGTAGCTCAAGCGGTGAGGCACCTCCCCTCCACACAAACAACCAGGGATCAATCCCTGGTTGTAGTGCTGATGATGTGGGATCTTAATGTGCGAGTGGGGTGTGAGTATTTAACAGATCCAAAACAAAAAGGAACCAAATACGTGGCCAATCTATGCTAAAACTAATAAACAAAAAGCCGTTCCAGAAATGACATATAGCTAAAGTTGATCATTCAAATTCATACAGTACACATAGGTCTAATTCTCAATGAATCACAGTTGCTATTGATGATCCTGGCAATTTACGCTTGCACTGACAATTGTCATCAACATTCAAAAAGGTGTGCACATGTGTGTGAGAGGGGGTGGGGTGGTTGTTGCGCGCACGCACTAATGAAGAAGTGAAAACGGTCAGCAATATCCCTACGTTTCCTTGTATCAATGTTGTTCTAGAAATGCATGACTTAAACTTGATTTTGTGAATAACCCTTTCAGGAATACACTTGTAGAGTGATAAATCTTCTAGTTAGATGAAAAAAAGGCCAACTCAAATTATTTACAATGTATATTGATACAAAACTGGAAGAGGAAGTAATTCCAATGTTATTTAAATTTAAACCATCCAATTAAATTTCCATATTTAAATAGTAAAATTGGATGCGGCAGTGCAGAGAGACGATTTTATGAAAAGAAAGGGAAAGGAATTACAACACCAAACCAGAAAAAGAAACCAAAACTAACCAAACAACACCAACAATTACAAAACATGGGCCACCCATTGAGAAATTCTATCTACCCCTCATTTAGCCCAACCATCCGCCAAGGAATTTGCTGATCTAAGCACAAAACCACCACATCTAGATGGAAAGATAACTCCTTGATTTCATTTAAAATAAACTGAAATCTCCATGGCCTAGAATCAAAGTGAATAGCCCATAAAACCACATTAGCAAGTTACTTTCCATAATCAACTTAGCTTGAAAGGAACTAGCAAATAACCGAAGATCTTCAAAATAGTCATCACTTCTATCTCATTGGACTCCTTAACCCCCACATTCTTGGAAAACAAAAGCAAAATCTCACCCTTGGAATTGCAGTGCAAACCACCAATACCAGCTGGAACTGGCTTACCCCTAGAAGCTCCATCCATATTAAAGTTCAACACTCCACCAGCGAAAAGGTCCAGGGGATCACTCTCTTCTTCTTCCTCCCACAAGACATACAAGCTTCCCAACTAGATGAAAAGTCTGACAAATGTTCAACCTATTTTGTATCATTCCAAACAAAAAACACATGGCTCTTCTGAAACAAAAGCAAGAGCAACCTCCCACAAGTGCATGCTCTGCGGGTGGAGAAAGTATTTGGTATTTGAGGAAAATCAACTAAAGGTTTACACATCAATATAATTTCTCATTATTTTACCAATTATCCATGAGCATTTCATACTTCAAGTGAGAGAAATTTCTGCATCATTATGAAACAATTACACAGGAATTTTGTTTTTTCCCTTCATTTTTATATAAGAAAGATTCAATGGAAGAAATGTCAAAAGAAGAAGCCCTACCCTTCAATGGTTTAGGCAACCGGAAATTTTGAAGCTTGAGGCTTTGATTAGAGAGCACAAAATATTTGGTTGCGAAGGAGACTCGCTCAAAGGACACCGTGATTAAAGCATTCCACTAGGCACTTAGGGGCCTTTTGTCTTTTACGCGCATAATATGAAAATGCCATTTACGTATGTAAATTTTAACATATGTGAATGTTGCATATTAAAATTTACTAATGAAACACAATACTATTAGGGAGCACTATTTTCACAAAATATATATATATATATCTTTGGGGTATATTTATGATCAGGATTACATAAGATCGATCTTCATATATCTCAAAATTTATGAACATTTAAGACATGAAAATGAAAGCTTTGGGGTATAATGGACCAATAAACAATTTGAGAGGTTCAAATTAAAATTTTGGGTCCATATGGAGTTGAAAAAAATAAAAATAAAAAAACATTAGTTGGTGATCGAGATTGAAACCACGACCTGTCTGGAGTGGAACTGGTACCAGCGCCTCTTCTAACCCAAGAGGTGTGTAATGGTTTCACACCTCTTCAGGTGCATAAATTTTCATATGCATGCAAACAAATGACCCCTCAAGATGAAGAATAACGACAACGACATTAATAACAGTCGCTATTTCGATAGCTGTTGTCACTATATTTTTTAATAAGGGCTATGCAGTCTTTATGCAGAGAAAAGGGAGATGCAGCGATGCAGTGTTACCAGTCACTAGTTTTTATGGACAAAGTCATTATAGATAGAGAACAACAATGAGATAATGAAGTGCTGTTTATCTTAGGTTTTTCTCTAACGATCTTGGCTTAAGTAGATTCTTTTCATATAAGACTATAGGAAAGACAATAAGCCTTTATTGTCAAAATAATTTTTTTATAATGGTTTTACCAACGACTATTTGTGGATTATGAGAAGAAATTTTTAAACTTAAATTCAAATCAAATTTTGAGATCAATACAAACAGACCTTAAGATTTCAACATCATCAACTTTTTTTCCTGGGAAAGGAGTACATCTGTACAGTATTAGAGGTATATACTGCAAAGTACACACTGTGAGTCGTGAGAGATCATTTAAGGTTATAGGCAGGACAAAATAGCATCCAGTTTATCACCAATATTTTTTTAATGGTTTTACCAACGATAATGAATCATGTCTTTTCTTTTGAAAATCAACTGCTGATGTTGACAAGCAGTCAGACACATATTTGTGGATTATGAAAAGAAATTGTTTAAAAATTTAATTCAAGTCTAATTTTACAATCAATAGAAACAGACCTAAAGATTTCAACATCATCAGAAGTTTCCTGGGAAAAGAGTACATATGTTCAGTATAAGAGGCATATACTATAAAGTATGAACAAGGACTGGTGAGAGAGATAGAAGGTGCATATGGCATCTGTATTTCCAAGGAAATGTAATGCATTTTCAGAAAATAGAAAAAATATAAGTGTTTTGCTGCTTCTATTTCAATGTTTTTTTTTTTTATAGGCAACAAAGAAAATATATTAAGAAATGAAAGAGATTACAAAGAAGCCCCGGCCGAAGGGCACTATGGTATAAAAGCATTATACCACAAAACAAGTTACATAGTGAAAGCTAAGAAGTTAGAAGACCTATCAACCCCTTGCTTAGCTAAAGAGTCAGCAAAACCATTTGCTGACCTCCCCACATGAATAAAGCTCACTTGAATTGAAGACGATAGAGCTCTAATCTCATTCAAATAGAACTGAAATTTCCAAGGAAACATAGCTGAAGAAGATACCCAAGATATAGCATTAAGAGAATCACTTTCAACCACTAGTCTAGAACGAGAAGAGGTAGAAATGAAAATCCGAATAGCTTCTAAAATAGCAACAACCTCGGCCTCATTAGACTCCATACAACCCACATGCTTTGAGAACAAAGCCAACACAATGCCTTCACTATTGCGAAGCACTCCACCAATACCCGCCGGCCCCGGTTTTCCCCTAGCTGCCCCATCCACATTGAACTTGAGCATACCTTCAGAAGGAGGATCCTAGGAAAACACCTTTCTCATTTTCTTAACCCCACAAAGAAGAGAGGCTTCCCAATTATGCAACACACCATCAACTCTTAGACTATCAAACTCAGACTTGAAAGCGGCCCATCTGGCTATTCGTATTACCACCAATAACGTCAAGTCTTCCACCGACGATGAAGACCTTTTAAACACTCTGTCATTCCTCTCTTTCCAAAGAGACCAAAAAATAGCAAAAGGTATGAGTCTCCAAAGAACTAACCCACACCCGTAAAAACTAGAGCACCTCCAAGCTTCGATCATCCCCGCCAAAGTCCTTGGGCTACACCAAAGGACACCGCACCGCAGAAGGAGCCTACACCATATGGTATGAGAAAACTCGCAATGGATAAACAAATGGTCTACTGTCTCCATCCCCTTCCTGCACAACACACATAAGTCTGAAATAGCTTCAGAAACCAAGCCTCTCCTCCTAACGTTATCCGCTGTAGAAACCTTCCCCAAAATAGCAAGCCAAGCAAAAGTCTCCACCCTAGGTGGAGCTAGACCCTGCCAAGCCAAAGAAGAAGAGGTTTTCAAATGAGATGGATCTTCCAACTCTCTTGAAAAGGACTTACAGGAGAATTTGCCAGAAGTAGTAGGTTTCCAAATACGAGAATCTTTCACATCCCTGCAAATAAAACATTAGAAAGAAGACGGACCAAAGACTCATACTCAGACTTCTCAGAAAAACACAAAGCTCTCCTGAAAGAAACATACCAGGACCCAACTCCCCCCCAACCCACACAATAGTCTTTAACCGAAGCCCACTTGTTGACCACAATCCTAAACAACCTTGGGAAGGACAAGAACAATATTTTATAGTCTATTTCAATGTTTTATATTTCCTGAACCCTCCTTGTCTCATGTTGATTTGCATGTTTCTTTCTCTCTACTCCAAGTTTAGAAAATATAGAAAAAGTATACTTTCATTTCACCACTCTACTATTTTATTGAAAATGCATGCTGTTTTCACGTCCTAAAACAGGTTTGTGTCCACATAGGCAAAATGCGTCCTGAGACCCAAAAAACTGGATGTCCACCCACACTCGTCCCACCGCCAAATATACAACATCCAAGTAATGTTTACCATAACCAAGAGTCAATAAAATGGAAGATTGAATACCGATCCAATTAATCAGGGAAATACAATAATACATTCAGCCTGGGACCCAAAAAAACTATATCTCCTGCTCATACTTGTCCAACCTTCAAAATATACAAAAACCAAGTACCCTGGACCTTACCGTACCCAGGACTAAAATAAGATATATGAATATCTATACCAACTAATCAGGGAAATACAGGGTGCTTTCACCAAACATCCTTGCAAAAGCACTTGCAGATTGCTCGGCAAAATCAACACCAAGGTTGATTCACAAAGAACCACACACTACATTAGGAGGTGTACAAATGATCCAGGCATCTTCATATCCTAAATATATATTCATTAACCAGGACTCAATAAGATGAAGATCCAACATTTATTCCAACTAATCAGGGAAATACAAAGCTTTTCAACCAACCGGACATGAAAAAGAAATTGCTGTTTGCTCAGCAAAGTCAACATCCAACATTGATTCACAACCTGCTTGCGCACTAGATTAGGAGGGTGCATAAATGATCCAGGCTTCATATTCTAAATCCATGTTTTTAGTTCATTTCATCTGACTGAATACAGTCCTCACAAACAAGAGAAGGATTAAGTTGGTCGAATTCAAACCTGCATTGAATGTTCACAAGCTGTCATTGTGACAGAAGTGTATAAATAAATCTAAATAGTTCGAATGCTGTGTATGAACAGAAAATTGAGGTGTGAAAGAAAATATATAAAACAAAATTTGAAGGAAAAGACTCGCCATGGGTATTCGTGTTTGTCAAAATCAGATATAGATTTATCGAATGGAGACTCAAGCATAGAGATTTCTTTTGTATATTGGCACTGGAGCTTAAAAGGTTGATTAGCGTCAATTTGTGGTCCTACTTTGGCTCCTTGCATCTGCCAAGAGATACATTGCATATATCCTCCTCTCAAGGTTCTTGAATTGAAAATCAAAATAGCTCCAAAGGAAATCCAGACTCCAAAGCCATCTGGTGCTGATGGGGCTTTCGAGTGAGGGGCCAAATGCGTGTTGTTGATTCAAATAGTGCATAAATTCTACCCATCAAGGATCAATGCTTATTGTTAGAAAGAAGCTTCATGGGCCAGCCATGGTGGAAGGTGACTTGGAGAGTCAGAGAACTATCTGTTAGGCAACAGATGGCTTTAATTATCCAACCTAATCCCAAGTAAGTCGAAAGCAGATGATTTAGCCAAAGCTTGCGCTTCAAGGGAATGAATCCCTACTCATTGAAAATGATGTAGCTTGTGAAAATTGATAGCTGTTGTCATTATTATTTAATTGACAATCTTTTTTTTATCTTTTAAAGAAAAATGCATACAGAAAGCGGGTTCAAAAACATTTAATGTGGCAATAGTATAAACTAGACAGACATAAAAGTCTGTACAGCCCAAATCTTTACTTGTTCTTACCACCCTTACAAAAAACAGGTCAAACATAAGAACCATATGTTAATTACTTGGAACAATGGGAAATATAATCTCAAAGTTGTGGCTGACAAAATGGGGAGCAACTACGTACCCTTCGCTTTGCTTCCAATTTGTGCAAATGGTGGTGGACCATTGCCCATTTCTGATTCAAACTAAAAGACCTGTAGTATTACCTGTTAAATCATAACTTAGCACACGAGATATAGTTTCAAGCAAGAAGCAACATGCCTCCATGATATGATAGATATGACTATAACTTAAAATGGGAAGAATTACAATCACAAAAGAGTTGAGATTTTGCCTATTAAATTCATGTTACAAAAGATAGATATGCGCATGGCACAATGCTAAGAAATGCCCCATTATAGGAACTACCAAGAATGGGGGATTGAATATTTTAGCAGAACAAATTGCTAATTCTTCAGTTGTGCATTTGAGGCACTAGAACAGGAGACCATGTCAACCATGTAGTATTAATCTGCCTTTGTCCAAGACAATATTGGTCATTTTGGATATTTACTTCACATGATATTCAATTTTTCCATGCTGCCCTGAATAGCAGCAGCAGCAGAACAGAATCATGCGCTGCACGTTTGCATGGAAAATCCAAATACTCAGATTTTCTTCCTTGTAGTTCAATATCAGAACATCCATTACCTGAGAAATGAGAGAGATCATGCCTCCAAACATGCCTTTTTCAGAAAATGAGATGGGGACTGTGAATACTTATTCAATGTTGAGTCATGTGATACTTTGTTTTGGAGCGTTTGGACTGGCTATAAATGCGATATCATCAAAACATATTGTAAAACATCACAATACTAATTCATATAATCATATCCAAACGCGTCGTCAAAATCAAAGCCGATAGATTAGGGTTTTGTTTCGATGAAAAAAGCAATGCGAAGAGATGAACGATCAATCAGAATGATGAGAGTAGATTGGAGGAGGCGTCTTACGGAGATGAGAGAGAGGAAGTGCGAGAAGAAGAAGGCGCGATGAGATCGAGAAACCACGGCCGTTGGATCCGATGAGTTGGAAGAGGCCGTGGTCTCGGGACCGTTGATCTCGGGGCCTCTCTTTTCTCTGCCGCTCTTTGCTTTGCTTTGCATAGTAGAAAGAGTGGAAATGGAAATGGAGCAGGAAAACCAAAAAGAGTGGGAGTGGAAGGTCGTTGACGAGCTGGCCTGGAATATTTTTTATCAGACGAGAATGCCCCTGTCCTTTTACTTTAGGTGACGGAAATGCCCTCGCGTGGGGCTGGCAGTCCGGATTCAAATCCATCAGTGGGGCCATTTAAAAAACATTAATCACCTGACTTTGTACTTCGGTGTAACAAGAGAGGTATTGTTTCGTCCTATCAAAATTATGTCAACGGTATAAAATCTCATATTAAATGAGAAAATATATATTTTACCAGTTGCCAAGATTTAATAGGACAAAACAATACTTCCCATTTCTGCGAGAAAGTAGATCCGGATTCTGAACTAAGTGTTTCTAAGTACTTTTCTCTTTTTAAAATATATTTGTGCAATCGTGTTCCCTAAAAACAAGGTGATGTGAAAATGTAAAAATCTTTTATACTTGGTGCGACACTGCGACAACTCTTTTGTAAGGAAGTAAAGCATTTTTTTTTTTTTTTGAGAGCGAGAAAAAGAAAGTTGCAAAATCAATTTTTATAGACATTAAATAAACGTATCTTATTTTAACAAAGAGACAAGTTTAAGGAGGATTTTGTTTCCTACGGAAGAGAGGAATGTCGCGCTTTTCTTAAAAAATAAGGAATGTCACATTCTTACATCTCCCATTGAAAAACCATTGAAATCCTTTATATAAAAGAGAGGATTTTACAATAAAAAAAAAAAGATTAGGTGACCAGTGGACCGAAAAGATCATTTAAACTTATCAAAAGACAACGTAAGTGAGAATTCTGTCAAGGTTACGATGGACCGCAGGGTCCTAAGGACCTTTAACGTTATAATGTCTAATAATAAATGCTAAGAAAAATACGTTTTCGGACAAAATAACTGATATGGTGCAAAGTCAGTTAAAATGATTTTTTTGGTCCACTAGTCACCTAATCTTTTTTTTTTTTTTTTGTAAAATCCTCTATAAAAAAATTAATATAATTTTTTTCTATTTTTAAAGAGAAAATAGAGAACTTTTACTTGTTGCACAAACGCATTGTAAATATGAAAATACCATTTTTGGTATTTTAATCGAAGCTATTATCACCATTAGACAATTGAGAGTAAATTTTAATACCATTTTTACCAAAGTTGTTATCTCCATTAGATGATTTAGAGTTAAATATGTGCTTTCCATTTTATAATATAATAGTAGGCCAATTTTAATTGGAGTGATGGGGGCTCCATATATGAGAAAATGTGATGGATTTGTGCCAATGAGGACACGGCAGCCGCCGGGATGGATTCTTTTCTTTCTGTTTTTGCTGTGCGTTTGGACTTCTCTGCATTGCACATTTGCACGTGGTTCCTGTTTGTTAAGTAGATGCTTCTCAAACTTCCAATTTATAGCTAGGTGCAATGAACTGGGGCCAAGGATGCTTGAAGTAACATTTCATGACCAAACTTGGGGTATTGACCTGCATGCACTGGTTTGAATTAGGAGGGGCCCACAGGAGGGGCCCACAGGTTGGAGTTGTTTGCCTTTTATACATGTGATAGGAGAAATGAGATTTACCTATATGTTCGAATTGGGCTAAAATGGAAAAAAGAAAAAAGAAAAGGTGAAGTCCATTAAATACTAGAGGATTTTATCGGAAAATTCTTCATATATGGACGGTGCACGAAAAGATTCCCCATAGATCTCACAGCACAAACGGAGTCCGTCTGTTGCGTTTTTTTTTTTTTTTAAATGGGATGAGCGACGCTAGCGTCCTTCCCCTTCTCTTCTTCCTCGATTATAGCCGCTGCGATGAGTTCCTCGATCGGAAGTCCATCCGCAATGGCTCCTCGATGTCTGCAAGACACGGAAAAAATCCCAATGATTCCAGCCGATCCTCGATGTCCACCAGTCCACCTATGAACCTGACCCCGCCAACCACGATGAACTTCGGCCCACCGCCCTCAGCGAAGACGTCGACCATCGGGTTGTAGCAGGAGAAGTGTAGGGTAGGGGTCTCGTGCTAGGAGGCGGTGGGGAGGCAGATCCACTCGTCGGCTTCTGGATTTAAGATGAATGCCTGGTTGTTGTGGAGAAGATGTTGTTCTTACCGCGGATGAAGAACGCGAGCGGAGAAAGGGGATTGGGTGACGACCGATCTCCACGTCTTGCAGACGGCACCGGCACGGATGATGGAGCGAAGAGGGAGGCAGGAGAGGATGAGTTCAATCAAATCAGAGCCTAAGCAGCTCCAATCATCAGATGTCGTTGCAAATCGAGAAACAATGGGTTTGTGACGCTAGCGTCGCCACTGTTCATCCTTTTCAGAAAAGTGGTCTCACGCCTGTGTCATTTTGGACAATGAATGGTGGGCCCCTAGCGAACCGATCCACCTGGGATGAGGGCCACCCTGGTCGCCCATCTGGGTCCAGCCAGATGGCCGGTTCTTATCTATGATCAGGTGGATCAGTGGGTCTCACAAGACTTTCTTCCACCTTGGTTTCGAAATTTTTCATAAAAAAGGAGGAGCGACGCTAGCGTCGCCCGTCATTTGATCCGATCTTACTTGACCCTGCATGTGGTAAAACTAATGTAATCACACCCTTTTTTTCGTATTATCACCTCCATATATTTGAATCAGATCCAAGTCCTAGCCGGCGTTTTAACTTGTTTCTCTTCAACAAGCTCCCGCCTTAAAAGTTCAAACTTTTATCAAAAACAAACCCTAACTTCTCTTCAGACTTTCAGAAGGGAAGAAGGAAAACTTCTCTTCAGACTTTCAGAAGGGAAGAAGGAAAGATTTTAAGTCTCAGGAAAAACCTCCTCTACCATTTCTTGTCCCCAAAGATGCCTCCAATCAAAGTAGAGAATCCCCTAAATCTCACCACTCAGAAATGCACCCTTGGCTGCCCGATCCTTGACCACCTCCTTGATGGCGGTGTCCCCTGCAACTCAATCACTGAGCTAGTTGCCGAGAGTGGTTGTGGCAAGACCCAGCTCTGCCTTCAGCTCCTCCTGTGTGCACAACTGCCCGCATCTCATGGGGGCCTCGATGCAGCCTCCTTCTACATACACTCTGAATACCCATTCCCTCTCCGCCGCCTCCGCCAGCTCTCCCTTTCCTTCCCCTCCTCCAACGGCGATGACCCCTTGGACCGCATCTTTGTCCATGCAATTGAATCCCCTGATGAATTGCTTGCCCTCTTAGACCGCATCGAAAGTCTCCTCTCTGACCCGTCTTCACTACCCATCAAGCTGGTCATCATTGACTCCATTGCCGCACTCTTCAGGTCAGAATTCGATAACAAACCAAGTGATTTAAAACGACGCTCATCGCTGTTCTTTAGGATAGCAGGAAAGCTGAAGTCTATTGCAAAGCGGTTCAGCCTTGCAATTGTGGTTACTAATCAGGTTGTGGACTTAATTGATTCTGATGGGGCCAATGGGCTGCAGGTTGGGAATTTTGGGTACTTGTATTCATCAGGGAGACGGGTTTGCCCTGCTCTGGGGTTGTCATGGGCGAACTGCATTAATTCAAGGCTGTTCTTGTCAAGGTGCAATGAGGCTGGTAGGATTGCCACTTCAGGTTCAGAGGATCAGAGTTGTGGAGAATTGGGTGTGATGACAACGAAGAGGAGGATGCAAGTTGTTTTTGCACCCCATTTGCCAGAATCCAGTTGTGAGTTTGTGATTGTGAGAGAAGGGGTGTTTGGGGTTGGTTCCTAGTTCTCTCTTTTGCTTTTCTGATGTTTCCTAGTTCCTACATTTTGGGGCGTTTTTGTGTGTGAGATCAAGAGGGGGAGAGGGGTATTTGATTTTTTTTATTTAAATAGAGATTTGTAGAAGGAAATGTAAAAAAGAAAGTAAGATGTGAAATATATAAGCCTGAAGTCTTGAAACATTTCATTTTTTACATTTCTTGGATTCCTTGTTTCGGGTGCTGCTAATTGTGGTCAGCGTTGAAGTATCTGTACAGTATAATGAAAATTGCAGGATGGAGATTCAGGAATGAGGGCCTATTTTGATGAAAACTAGTTCCCAGATGTTTCCTATGCACATCAACAGATAAGATCTTTATTTGTTTGTTTGTTTTGGTGTGAGCCAGAAGAGAATACTTGGTTCAACCAAACAAAAAATATTGTAATTTTTTGTTCAATTAGACAAAATATTGCACTTTCTGCATATGCATTGAATGATTTTGGTGGTACACGGACTGCCAATTGCTGAACCTCGTGATAAAAGTCACCAGTAGCTAAAATACAAAAATTTAGAAGGTGATCAATGTATATTTTGAGGTTCATCCAAGTAGTTACATTGTTTTGGTCATTGGAAAGTGATCTTTTGGTGACTACTAGGAGTTGCATCAATTTATATTTTGAGGTGCATTAAAGTAGGTACATTGTTTTGGTCATTGGAAGGTGATTTCATCTACTGATTTCTTGATCTCTTGGGGACTAGAAGGAGCTGCTCCTTAGGAGCTTTGCTAGAGCTTTCTTAAAAACTCGACCAGCATGGTCTTTGGAGACTGGATTTATCCAGCAGCTTACTGCCATATTCTCAATATTGTAGATTGACATGCATCTCAAACAAAAGGCAAAATCTTGATGTTTTGTATAAATAATATGTTCTTACACTTTTTAGATGTCTTTCAAATAGATCACTCCTGTTTACCTGTATTGATGCCACAACAAATTTGTGTTGAATGAAGATGAGAAGACTTAAAATGGAAAAACCTCATGAATGGTGTTGAGTTCTAAAAAGAATTTCAACTGTCTCTAGGTTAATTTACCTATTATCAATGAATTGCGAATATCTAAAATGTCCTTGCTGTGGTCAATGGAAAATTTTAATAAATGACAAAACCACCTTTCAGCAACCATGTTCCATTTTCTTTCCCTTAATCATAATTTTGAACAACTTGACATTACACTTGCAAATTTCTTGCACAAACTTGAAACAATTTGAGCAAATCCACATATCATTGCATTGATCTAAAACTGTAACATCGTATTGGGTCCAAGTAACTTGAGCAATGGCTTCTAAGGCCATGGTTGCCTTGACGCTTGCTTGTCTAATAGAAAAAAAAAAAAAAGGACTAAATGGCTAAATGTTATACAATGACAATGGTTGGCTAAGATGATTCCAGGGTCTTGGTTCAAGCTGGACCACTTGCATGCACTGAAGAAAGCCATAACAGAAGATAGCTGATTCATGCTCTTGGACCACGTGTTTGCTTCATGGGAGGTAATTGGCCTATTTTGGAATCCAAGGAGGCAATGACATGACGCGTTCCACATGGAGTTCAGGGCTCTTCAGCTTCTTCCTCTGTCCAGGACTTGGAACCTAAATCAAGATACATCTCTTGGAAATCAGTAGAACATCATGTGTGCATATTAACACAAAATATTAGAGAAATCAGAGATTTTGCTGTCTGGATAAAACATGGAGTTATCCCCCATAAATGTATCGCTGAATATTCTTGATGGGTTTTGGGAGACTAATTTTGGGCAGCTACCCTTCAGAAGAAACAGCTGAAATCTTTGAATTTAGATTGAAACGCACTGGTTTTCTTCCTTCTTTCTTGAGATTTTAGGGGTAAAACAAGATTAGCAAGAAAACATTTTAGATGCGACTAGCTGAAGACTTTCAGAGCTCACTCCCATTTTTCAGGGTTGCACACTACAATTCAGCTGATTTATCTCCCTTTCACGACAAAAACCTTGTCCTTGTCCCATGATCACAAACGAAGCCTATTTAATATTTATTCATGAAATACCACACACACCAATCTCTTTCTCAAAAATGCAAATATTAGATTTTTTTTTTCAAGAGTTAAAACAGTTTGATCTTTACAAAGGTGCACCCCATCATTTCAGGAAACAAGGAACTTTCAATCATTCAACAATAGAGATGTGGGATTTACCAAAATACAAATTGTATCTAGCTTGCAATAATAATAAGTCAAAGTATGGCTGTCAAGGTGGGAGGAATACCTCTTATAGTGCAGGTAGCAGTGCCAGAAGACAGCTCCTCAATTTGAATGGAACATAAATGGTGCTACAAAGAGTTAAAAAAACAGTCAGCACCCTCTCCAGGCCTACTTAGCCGAGTTATACATTCAAATTTCTTTTATTTCCATTTATTTTCATTTTTTTGTGCTTTTTTTTTTATCGTGCACAAGTTTAAAGCTTATTTCATTTAATAGTTCAATATGAATTGCAACAAATAACTAGTCCTGGAGTAAAAAGACTACCATTTACCAGATGAAGTTATGTAGCAATCACAGAGCATAATTGATCATGAGTCTAGTAATAAGCAAGCACCAAAATACAAGTATGATGGAGGATACTTGTGAAAATCAAATAAACAATACCATAATCAAATATTAAAAGCATTATCAGTTAATCTAGCACCAATATATCACCACCACACAGAAGGCCAACGAAGCATACTTATAAAAATCAAATAACCCATGTCTTAACACAATCTAAAATTAACATTATGTATTTATGTTTAAAGATACCATCACTAGTGAAAGAATGATACTATCGCTTTTGAATCATATGTAAACGCATAATGCTAAAACTCATTCTGTTATGCACGATCGAGGCTTCATGTGGGTGAAGGATAATGGAGAAACAAGCCTTATGCAAAACTAAGCTGCATAGCACGCAAAAAGCCTAGTTCTCTGAAACCATGGCCTTTTGGAACCAGTCATCAAAGTGAAGCCAGCCTGCTCAGGAAATGATTATTCAGAAACATTCCAAAATCATCTCTATTTCGATTTATATTCCGAGATAATCTGAGCTTGAGTTTTATTTCCAGAGTTGTGGATTTGATCTTCAACAGTAAAAAATTGCCCTTGACTGGATCTCACACTTTGCATCATCATCATCATCATCATCATGTTGGCTACATGAATTCTGCCTCTCCATTCTGATCTATCCTAAGCCAAATCCTCGGATAGGTTGCACTTCTTCAGATCTATTTTTTACTACTTCCATCCATGTTTTCTTTGGCCTACGCCTTCCCCTTGGTGGGCCATCAACTTGTATAGAAAAACTTTTCCTCATCGGCTCTGTTGCTGGCCTATGTTGGGCATGTCCAAACCATCTCAAGCATGTTTCTCTTATTTCCTCACCTATTAATGGCATCCTTAAATGCTCTCGAAAGCGCACATTTCTAATTCTATCCTTCCTAGTTTCACACATCCACATCGACATTGTTATCTTTGCTACACTCATTTTGTGTATGTGTTGCTTCTTGATTGGCCAACGTCTAGCTCCATAAGTCATAGATGGTCTAATAGTCCTACAAATTCAGCTCCAGGTCTAATCATCTTGTAAATTTTTTCTTCAATCTTGTTGGTATATGCCAATAACAAAACCCTCCAAAAGCAAGTCTCCACTTCAACCATCCCGCTTTTATCCTATGTTCGACATCTTCCTCAATCACTCCATCCTTACTAATTATGGAACCAAGGTATTGGCACGAATATATTTGTAGTATCTCTCGAGCTTCAATTCTCACAGTAATTTCAGCTCTTTATACATGCCCACTTAAGTTACAATCCATATATTCCGTATTTGCATGACTTATTTTAAAGTCCTTAGATTCTAAAGCATCCCGCCATCTCTCAAGTTTTGTATTCACACAATCTCTCGATTCATCCACCAACATTGTATCATCTGTAAACAATTATATCTTCTGCAAACAACATACACCAAGGTACCTCTTGAATATGAGCAGTTAACTCATTCATAATCAATGTAAAGAGATTAAGGCTTAAGGCAAACCCCTAATGCAAACCTATGGTCACTAAAAAGCCACTTATTCCTCTACAAGTAGTTCTCACACCCATTACCGATCCCTCACACATATCGTTAATGATTTTAATCTTGGAACACTCCTTTTATTTAAAACTCACCAAACTAAATCTTTAGGTGCCCAACCATAAGCTTTCTCTAGATCAATGAAAATCATGTGCAGGTTTTTCCTCTTTGCGAGGTATTTTTCATTAATTGCCTAAGTGAAAAGATAGCTTTCATAGTTGACCTCCCAGACATGAAACCAAATTGATTTTCAGATGCCTTTTGTTTTAGTCTTTGGTACTATATCCCATAGTTTCACACTTTTTATCAAGAAATGCAAACCCAATAAAGCAGTTCAAGCAATAAAACAGAGATTTAGTGGGGAAAATAGGCCTTGCAAAACTCACTCTAGAACAGCAATTTGTGTCAAAGCATGTGAAATGAGGCCATCAAATTTTTTTTATATTTTTTTTTATAGAGCTGATCAAATCTTGTCATTAAATTAACCCTTATGAACAAGTCTCAAAGTTGGGACGTAAGATTGGATCACAGATCAGCCTTCTTTGCAGCCACCTTCTAAAAGATTGTTAAGAGATACGTATTATGACTAAGCTAGTGTAAGCACAGAAGCAAAACCATCAGAAGATATAGCTAAAGACCAAGCTGGGAATTAGAACCTGAAGCATGTAACCACCACAACAAGTATACTCTTAACACTAAAAGCATTTGAAACTACAGAAGAAAAATTGGCCACATTTCTTAACTTAATGCATCATGCATAGATGAATCTAGTATATGGTACAGCAAGCAAAGCATGGGGACCGAATCCCATTTACACAGTTCAAATACAGTTTGTTTTAACCTTATATTGCATAAAAAGTTGCCTCATGTTTCTTAACTGGATAGGTCCTGTTTAAAAATAAAGCAGTTCGGGAGATAAGGAGCTCACCAAGTAAAAGAATTGTTAGCACGAGCACTAAAGTAACCTGTAGAGAACGACTAAAATGCATATAATACTGTGATCCTTGCACTTGTCTCTTAAATCCTCCAACACGTCCAAATAGTTGCCGAACACGAGAAACATTAGAAACATCCCTGCAGCTACTGAAGCAATTCCTACTTCTTCCATTAAACAGATTTATTCCCTGTTTAAAACAATTATAAAAAGGGATTAAATAGAAAATATTAACATGAAGGTATACTTCTTAAGTGATGCTGAATCAAATGAACCAAAGGCAAAGAATTTTGTGTGCCCGCATGTGCGCACGTGTCATATCCAAGCTGTGTAACAGGTGGGCTGTATCATGTGTTTGCACTTTGCTGGCCTGAAATTCAGGTGGGTCAGCAGGCTCACATGTATAATGAATGTAGAGTGTTGCATTTATTTTCAAACCATCAATTATTTTGTGCATTTATCGCCAACCTGAAGAGACAAACTTCTGGGCCTGGACACACTAATAATGGGACACAACTAATGTAAAGCCTGGCCTTGCAGACCTCATTCTGGCATAACAATTGGCTCCAGTCTTCAGCTCCAAATATCGAGCTGGAGAAAGGATTCTTTAAAGGATAATATATGCTGGGCATCCGAATGAGATCTA
Organism: Litsea cubeba; assembly: GCA_012931725.1. Classification (NCBI taxonomy): domain Eukaryota; kingdom Viridiplantae; phylum Streptophyta; class Magnoliopsida; order Laurales; family Lauraceae; genus Litsea; species Litsea cubeba. The sequence goes on along the minus strand of CM022949.1, from coordinate 968,289 downwards.
CGCAAAGAAATGGAATCACATTCTCACCTGAGCGAATGGAATCATTCCTCTCAAGCTGAGGTAATTCAATGCTCGTCCAGACCTCAGATGCTCCTCATCCTTTTCCTTCCCAAAGCTGTTTCTGAGCCACTTAAATTTAGCCACAGGATCAATGCTCCTCAGAAGACCACAGAGGTTATCTGCATGAGTAGGTATTTCCTCCATCTCCTCAGCTGTCTTCTTCACCACATCCTCATCAGAAATTACAATTCTCCAAGAACCCATGTCCGGCGAACTCCAAGTTGTCTTCTGCTCATCTAGTCTCTCTATATATCTCTCTATCTCATCCTGGTGTCCAGGAACTTCCTTTGCTTCTAATTCAACTACATACTTAGCATCGTTGTTAATTGTTACTATCTCTTTGAAACCTTTTACAGGATCAGGCCTACTTCTTTCTTGGTTAGCATCTGCTCCAAGTTCTTCATCAGCCTTAAGTTGAAAATTATCCTTCGAAAGCCCGAGATTGACATAGTTGTCCATATCTTGTGAGGACCCAGGGGATCCTGAAAGAAACAATGCAAGATCATCTCTCTCTTCTTCATCTAATTGCACCCATCTGAGAGGCTGCTTCCCTTCCTCAATAAATGAATCCCTTAATGCTTTTTCTATACGAGAAACTTGGTCTTCTATTGCTAGAACAAATTGTCTATGTCTGGCTATAGTATGTTCTGAACCACTTGCATGGCTCACTTTGACAGCCCTCTCAAACTCCTCCAACTGATTAACAAGCAAACATTTATGATTAACAATAACATTAAACGAGAATCAAACCTTCACAAGAGAAAATATGAAATAAAAAGAGAACTATGGCTCACAAAACTGAGGACCAACCTGCCATTTTGTGGTGCCTAATGCAGTCCGGAGCTCTCTACATAGCTCATCCGATTCATTGGATTCAAACTCATCTCTTCGCACCCGCTCCCATGCGCGGAAAACAGATTCCATTCTGAAAATAAAAAAAGCAAAAATCTATGACTTAATTATCTCATAATTCACATCAAGAGCTCAGTGCCCACTCACCAAACAATGATTATATGAAACATTCACATGCAAATACGGAAGAACAGAAAATTAGCTCTTCTATAGGGGAATTAGGCAGCAAATGTCTTCAAAATACCCAAAACGAGCAACATAAAAAAAAGGTATCACAATTCACAATATCACAAATCACAAACACACAAATCAATACAACTAAACATTGAATTGCACCAAGATTCTATCCAATAAGTCCCAAAGACAGTAAACAAAGAAATTGGTATTGCAAACACCCAAAATAAAACAGATATACTCCTTATATGGCGACTGCATGATAAATCTCTCCACAAAAAACCCAAAATCAGAAAGAAGAAAAAAACAATGCAACTGGGAAGGTAATTAGGCACAAAATTTGTTTAAAAAAAAAAAAAACCAATACCATTAGCCAACCTGTTATCAAATTGCACAAAAAACTTGGCTTTCTGAGTCCCCCAAATCATTATAATTACAGAACAGGAAATAGATTACAAACCCAAAAAACCCAACCTTGCCAAAAGCCTAAAAACCCCAAGAAAAACGCAACTACCATTTTTTCCCCCTAAATCAGAGAGCACCCTAAAAAGGAAAAGAAGAACGGAACAACACCCAAACCGCAAAATCGAGTCATAAAGCAAAGTACCCAGATCACGAAATCCTTCAAAAAGCAAAAGAAAACATACATATCCGCCGATTCCTGCACTTCCTCAGCCGCAGAGAAGAACACATCCTTCCTCCACCGATCAAAACTGTTCTCCACCATCATCATCTTCGAACCCCAAGAAACCCAAGTGAAAAAAATCGAATCTTGCAGCGAATAACGGCTTTGCTCGAACAGACGGATTACTTCCTTCCTTCCTTGCAAAGGAAAGCAAAGCAAGCAGAGAAGGAAGAGGCAAAAAAAAAAAAAAACAAACAACCAAAAAGAGAAGAAAAGAAAGAGAGACTTGAAAGTAAAAACTCCTCCTTTTATAGCTCTCTCTCTCTCTCTCTCTCTCTCTCTCTCCTTGTTTAGCTATGAAGCGAATTGAAGAAACAGAGGTCACAAGAAGGCTTGCGTCGGCTGTTGCAGAGATGTGAGAGAGAGAGATAATGGAAGAAGATGCATTGCTTATTCATCGCATTACATAAACAGCTATTGTCATTGGAACATCCAACCACCTTCTTTCCACTTGATATGGGGCCCACTGCCATCACCATGTGATTAGGATGGTCTTAAAAATAATCCTATGTAAACTCTGTTTGGTTTTTAATGGAGTTCTACAAGGAGAATGCCACTAAAAACAGGGAAGGAGAATTGAGGACTCTTGTGGGAGTTGAATGCAAGACTTTTTTTGGGTGCATAAGTGGGGTCCATTGGATTAGCTACATGACAAAGATGAGGGCTTATTGGACACTTGGACTGTTTGATCAAAGCCAAAGATTTTGAAAGCAGACTTCCACTTTATTTGATTGGGAGGACTACTAATCCTTGGGCTGAACTAGTAGGAGATCGAATCCTTAAAAGGGTTCTTGACTGAGGAGTGGAACTCTAAATGGAAGCCCTCCTTTCGGTCCTTTGTTTTCTAGAGCTATTCAATCTAGTCTGGATCTTCTGAGGATTTAATCTAAGATATCCCGAGTTAAAAGCAGTCCAAAAACTTACTCCAGAGATATGTTGTATCCACAAATTTTGTGTTTAGCCAGAGTTCGAACCACCCATTGCCATCCATTGAATTGACCATATGATGAAAATCACAATAATGAATATGCATGAGATTTTGTTGATTAATTTTTTTTGTACTCCAATCAAAAGGGCTGGGACTCAAGAGCCCGTAAACATACGGAAAGAAAACCCACATAAATGGGAAGGGAGTCCACACACGTAAAAAGAGAGGCGTGCCCGGGATTCAAACTTGGATGGCGAGCTGAGAACTGTCACTCCTTACTACTCCGATAAGGAGCCGTTCTCGTCGATTATTTTTAAATCAAGCAATCAACTCAACAGTAGAACAACCTCTTATTGACGAAAATGTAAGGGAGTTTATTTGAACGGTTTGGATTTAAATAGATGGGCCCCACTATAGGGTTCTACTCTTTAAGTTATGATTTCTCTAGGTTATAGCCTCGGAGGATCTAAACTCAATTCCCTGTGAGACTTGAGAGTGTAGGGAATGTCACCAAACTTTACCTTGTAGGGCTGGCTCTCCACCATTAGACTCGCCCTTTAATAAAAATGTGATCATTGAATACTGCATAAGATGGTGTTATCACCTTATTTAATCAAACCGTCAATCTAAAAATGGGACCATGCCAGTACACTCATGATTGAGTGGTGTTGAGTCTGTTAACACTATAATTTCACAACATGCCCAAGATCGGTCTTAGGGCCTTTTAAGTTTGAAGTATCACCACTAACCAACAGTCCAACTTAGCGAAAAATAAAAACTAAAAAAATCTTATTCTCTTGAAATTCCAGATTTTCAATAAGAGGGACTTTTCTAGTCAAAGCCTCGAGGATCCAGAGTCCAATTGTGGTTGCAGTGGTAACAATTGAAGTCACAGTGAGTCTGTATTGCTATCAGCCGGAGAGGGACACTTCTGTGAGAAGGAGGGGAAGGAACGAGTCTTTTACTCTCTATTAGACATTTATGTCCTTATCCTGGAAACTGCTGAAGATGATGAGATACATACGCGTGGGGAGTCTTTGGATCCTTTGACGCCGCCAAGCCAACAAATCCATCACCCAAATTCAACTCTAAGACCAATCTGTCCAAAATACATGCCCATGTATCCCCGCCACATCCAAGAAAAAAAAAAGTCCATGGGGGTGTACTTCTGAAAAATATGATATTTAGACATAGAACACACATTTTAAGGGCTTCTATACAAATTTAAGGTTATGCTAATGGAGAGGATCACATTTAATTTTAATGATTTCGATCATCAACTAAAAGACCTAATGGTGAGTTCACGCATCCAACTCACGAAAAATATCCACTCAAAGGTCCGCAGTCAACGTTCTCAGCGGCTCTCATTCTGGTGGCAGGTAGTCGTTTTACCCTCTTGAGACGGCTCACAACCTGCTCTAGGTAGTCCTCTCCGCGGCGGCTTTCACTCTAATGGTAGGTAACCATTTCCTCTATTTTATTTAACAGCTCCCACTCTACTCCAGATAGCCATTTTCGTGATGTAGATGCTAGCTCTAAAACCAAACGTTATGAATTTAACCAGTACACCAAAAGCCCTAAAACTGATGGAACGTGTTAAATAAAATCTTTTAACTATTTATTACCGTAACTATTTAGAGTCCTAGACTCATCTTGGTTAAAGATATTGCTTTTGAAGTGTCCATTTTAATGCATGACAATCAAGACTCTTTAAGTTGTAAAAGAAGATAGAGAAGGAGGAGGAGAGGAAGAGAAACAGATACGAGAGAATTGAGAGTGAGCTTATTTCATTCATTGTAATTCTTCATCCATTGTACAAAGTACTCGGTGTTTATATATATGAGATTCTTACCCCAAGGAATCTTATAACTAATCTGTGTTACGCATGACAGTGACTATAACCAAGACTGAGTTCAGCTAACAATACAACTCAGTGCGCCTGAGTTAAGGTTTGTTGGTTGCATTAGACACATCAGACAGGTAAGATGTTCTTTTGTCAATAAAGACAAGATGATCGATGGAAGTTTTTTCTTGTACCCTAGCTAATGGGGCCGGGACCCCTCGGGTGAGGTGACAAAGTCTTTTAATGAGCGAAGGTGATATGTCCGGGATTTATTGAAAGAACTAGCTGGTCCCAAATGGGTGTCGGAACCGAACTCGCCGAGAACTTGTGCGTTTCGGTATGGGATAGACCTGCGATCTACTGGATAATCAAGTAAGGGTTCTCATCTCCCTTATATAGAGCAATCCCTAAGAGTCACTACTACAACGAACTCTACCCCTCCTAGAATCCCACATCTCCTGACCAGCGTAGGAATTCTGTCAACCGAGAGTCTGAACTTGATCCAAACTCTACCGCCAAGAGTTTGATCCTTATCTGGCTCAACCAAATCAAAACTTATTGGGAGTTCATCCGCGGCTCACCACCGGGCTCGATCTGGCGTGGGCCCAATGGCAGTCGGGCCACACAATTTTTCTAACATTTAAACCTTGTGGGCAGCCAAGTGAGAACTACCACATCTTACTACCGAAGGTAAGAGGCCTCCAAACGACGGGGCCTTAATTCTTATCATAGTAAAATTTGGGTGTGATATCATTGCATGCTGAAGGCCAAAACATGAGGACCCAAGAATGAGAAAAAAAAAAAAAAAACATATCATTGCATACTGTGGATGTTGGATCAAATAATTAGTTAGATCTTGTAAGTGAATCCATTTAATATATTCTTTTGCCAGGAGGCGTGGACCCAGCCAGAATTTCTATGCTTCCTGGAACTAAAACTGGTGTTGGGGGCTCTGCATGTGGAAGGTGCCGCGTAACCATCGAATTTGGCACGAGCTTTTGCTACCTCCCCACGCCAATTCCATTGCCACCGACCACATGTGTGGTTGGGACGTGTCGTATATAACTGGACCACTTGTCATCTACACGTCATATTATAGGTCTTCTTTGTCGATCTTGGGTGACATGCATAATAATACAGATTCGGCATCTGCGAGCAGCTACTTTGTATAAAATGTCGAAGGTCAGGTTTATCTTCAATCTGAACATTCCCAAGACCCTATTTCAGTGGGACCCACATTAGGTAATGACTCTCTTTTTTAACGCGCACACACCCAAAGCCTCACCATCAGAGGTACAGCCAGCGATTGATCCCAAATTATTTCGGTAGAAAAGATATGTGCCTCATTGGCATAGCAAAAATTATCCACATGGAATTTGTTTACAAATTCAGCTGCAAAAATGAGCCTAATCAAATGATCTAACTTTCAATTTTGGCCCTTTAAAATCTAATGATTGTTATGGTGAAATTTAAGTTTCCATCTAAATAAATTTAATGGAGGTTCGTGTGTGTGCTTTCTTGAGAGGTGGGGGATGAAGGTATGGACTGATGGTAGGTGGGCTTGATAACAAGCGAAATTCGCATAGGACAAAGTGTTTCAAAAGATTTTATTGATGTCATAATTTCACAAACAACAATTTTAAGAAGTTATTAAAAACTAAATAATTTATAGTATGTTTTCAAACATTAATTTCAGCTGTCAAAATCATGACTGATTTTATGAGTACTCTTGAGTTCTAACTCTAAACATTGACTTTAAAGGCAAAAGATTTTGATGCTCAAAGTCCTGTCATTTCAACATTTTTGAAATGTAACAAATTCTAACTTCACTAAACTTTGCTACCATATGTAAGGAAATTACTTTTAGGTCTTTTACTTAGACCACAAGTCATTACCTTTCCATAAATTGTGGTTATTATAGGAATCCCGTTTTCATAGCATACATGCTATCTTTTACTCAAATATGATTTTCTAAAGAGATATATTCCATAACAAACTCTACCTTGATGGATGGTTGAGATTAAAACTAATGGAATCCTAATTGGAAATTCAGTCCTCTCTCCACCTATAAAATAAAGTCTTTCCTCCATCACAAAGACTCACTCACGAAATTCAACACATTAAGGTTTATAGGCGAGGAGAGAGAAATTGAAATTATTCCATAATCTCTTCTTGGACGGATCTCAACATCAACCAACAACAGCATCAGACAGCAGGATCGGAAAGCTCTCTGCATCAGGATGTCTGGAGGTAATCTTTAATCCATCTAAGATTAAATCCTACATGTGATAATCATGATGTTCTCGATCTTAGGGTTCATGTTAATAATAGACTAACACCATAGTCTTGTAATTTCAATATTTATATGAAATGCAATAAATTCCAACTTCACTAAACTTTGCTACCAAATGGCCTTTTTAATATTATCTGCTTCTCCACCAGCCTACCAAAAGCACATGTGGAGAATCAAATTTTTATAGCTTATAATACTTGAAACTCTTCAAGACTCTTATTAAAACAGGCATCCTGTTGACCACTATTGTCTAGTGAACATTTGAGGTCATTTGCAGGATGGAACCACTTAATACATGGCTTGCATTGGTGCGCTTGTGTAAAAGTTTGGCTTGCAGAATTCAAAAACCTACAATTATAGAGAACAATCCATTCCTGACCACTCCTTACCACCAATTTGGCAAATGTTTGGCCATGCTGTCATCAAGTGCCTTGACCACAAATTTTTTGGGGTTTTACCCTTAGCCCATAATATCATAAGTCACGTACATGCTCTTTTTAGTTCCTCCCACTTCTCCCTAACTTTCTTGGCAAACCCAAAATCAAGATTTCTAAATTATAGGTCACAATACTGCGGGTTAGGAGTAAGATATTAAAGAACTGAGATTAAGGCACCATGATGACATTTTCATGTCTTTTATCATTGGCTCATGGAAGTCAAATTTAGGAGAATTTAATATGTAAAAACCCCCAATTAGAAATCAAAGGAATTCAATTCCCATCCCGTATATTGAAATCATCCGTACTTTCTTATAATTTGCTCTCAAAATACAAACCCTATACATCCTCCTTGTTTGTACCATTTATTTATGAAAGTGCCCAACACATCAGATTGCATTTCCCAACCCTTTATGGGTGGAAAAGTTAGGAAATGGAAGGAACAAGATTGCATCCTTGTCAGCCACATAATACATGTATGTTTATTGTTTAACCACCATAACAACCACCTCATCAATATCTTATTCTGTGGCTGAAAAACACCAAAAGGGTCACCCACTTACACACAAACTGCCAAAGTAAGTAATTACCACAAGAAAAGAAAATCCCCAATTTAAAGAAGCATTCTTTTGTCCTGTAAGAACTACCTGCTTTATGGACATTCATGATTCATTCATTCATGAATAGTAATTCCTCCTGCTATCTAATTCTAGTTTCATAATACTGTTCTTTATCACAGCAAACTAGAAACTTTTCCATTTGATTCATTGGGAAGATTGCCAGTATTAAGGGCACATTTGCCTACTTTATATTGAGTTTTTATGATCACATATTAAATTGGGTTGACAAAATATTATTAGAGGTGAGAAGCGAATCATATAAATTGAGATATAGATGGGACCTTCACTTTTTTAAGATTTGATTTATTAAGTTTATGGCGGATAATCATCTCCGACTAAAAGAGAAGATTATTTGATGTTTGTTTGTGAAATAAATTTTATCCCCTTTGATTGAAAGATATTGCTTAGAATTTCTAAAATTTAATGAGCCGTTAACAAACGGGCGCTTGAATTTCTCTAGTAAGAGGCAAGAGCACCCTGGGAAATCTTCTTAAAGCAAACTAACAAATGGGTCACATGATATCTGAGTAGAGGTCACCACACACAAAATAGTAGTAGTTGTGGATGAGGCATTTGTCAAAAGTTAACCTACACTCATATTTCCTTGTCTTGGATCAGATAGTTAGAACTAACCAGTATTTACTCCTATTTAGTGGTCTATCATTCAATGGGCCGATCAACATCACATGCCTAGCATTTGGCCCTTTCTTGAATTCTCCAATGTGGAGGGTCCATACTCTAAAAAACATGTGGAAGGAAATTGGGCAAGTGAAATATTTGGATTGGTTCTTATATGTAGTGGGCCCCACACATCTGTGTGGATCATCTCTAATACTTGGGTTGACCACCCATGTGATGGATCAATGTGTGTCGGCTCCTTTTATTAACATGCATGTGGGAGATTTGGATGTTCATATCCAACAAACCATGTTAAAAGGTTAGGAGAGGTCTGCCAGTTGACCCATATCCTGTTTTAGCTTTGCCCACCCTCAATGATGTGCTCTTCGTCCATCTGGTTCTTACTAATCACAAGCACCTTGAACTGACTTATCACATGGTCTTAGTAAAACCCAGATGAAAAATGGTGCCACCAATTCCAATCTAAAAACTAATTCCAACATTCTATCCTCCATCTTTGAAAAATATAAAAAAAAAACAAAGACCCGCCACCTTTTTCATTCACAATAACCACTTCTATTAATTTGAAAATTATTGGTCAACCACTTTGATCAGCAATGAACCACAGTTCAGATTAAGGCATTAATTTGAATTTGATTTACTTGGGTTTTTCATGGTCTCTTCATGTTAACATTTTCGGATTTTTTTATTTTTTTATTTTGCTTGAAAACATTTTCGGATTTATTTCAAGAAAGATTAAATACAAGAAATTTTCATCCTCATACAACAATAGCCTTTGAGTGACTGTCAAGATGGTTCATGGAGATTTTCAGGTAATTAAATCTAGTTTAGAGTTGTAAAAATCAGGGAGGTTGGTTATTTCTAAGTATGAAAATTTCTCTTTCCTTTCTATATTTTCTTGTTTCTGTTAGATTGGACACTTAGAACAACACCTTCCCAACTGAAACATGTTTCATTCTAACCTACTCTGATGGTTAAACCACCTCCACCACCCAAAATAGAATAAACGAATAATCATCGACCGGTATTTTAGACACTAATTCCATATAATATTGTTTTGGTGCCTGATAATGACATTGTTAGGTACAATATATTATCAGCAGCAGTCAGATTAGGCATCCTCATATTATAATTATAATGGTAGGAAGACTTCTTTTCAGGAGCACTTAGACCACCTTCAGATATAAGGGGCATGCTTTCTTTGACATGAGTTTTGGCCATCTTTGAAGGGCATTACATACCTTCTTTCTTTACAGTATTCAAATGTTGACCTATAATAACAAGAACAGATTTTTAAAAAAGGCAATCAATAGAGTGAGAATCAAATTAGCCGTCACAGAAGCAACCCCACAACATTTTTCATGCTCCTAAGTCCTAACATCTGCAGCTGCTGCAGTGTAGTTTACTATAACAATCAATTTCTTACTTGTGGGGCCCATGTTCATTAATTCAGACGTCTGATATCAATTACCCCTTTGAAGATGGGGATGACCCAAAGTATTAAGTTATGATGGAATGTAAGAAAATTATGATTAGCAGGCCTAATAATAGATGGTTAAGGCAAACAATAAGCATAAGAACAAAGGACTGGTATTCCAATCCAGGAAGTTTTTGGGCAACCCCATCAGACCAAATGAACTTAAGAGTCCAGATATATGAAAGCTGTGCCTAGGAAAATAGCACACTGGTGAGGCTCAGGATCCTAATCCCTTTCTGACCTGAATAAGAAAAGGCATGAAGTCAGTCCAACTAGTTTAAATATTGACAGATCATCTGCAGTGTCGCATTAGTCACAACAATACTTTAATTTCCAGTTTTCTAGAGCAAGAATGCAATAACAGTTATTTTATCAGGTGATATGTTACATTAAGATCATGTGTCAGTAGGTCCCAAATGATTGCTATGATTTGCATTGTAAAACACATTTCCAGCATCAAAACAGATGTATTTGGTTGAGAGGAATATGCTTGGGGCCAACAGAATAGCTGTTACTTTCTTTTTTGGATGTAGCAAAATAGCTGTTGTTGGGAAGTCGTTTTGTTTGCTTCCTTGTAGAATTCTCCCACTATAGATCGTCTAGCATTTGCAGACCAGAATAACAGGAAGCCACCACTGATGCTATGATTTTTCGCTGTAAATCTTTGTAGTCCAGCGCTAGTTTTACATCCCAACTGGAATTCTCTCTGGGGAAGAAAAAAGAGTTATCCTCCAAAAGTGTTCTGACTTATGATATTTCGATAAGAAATGCAACATGAAGGACTCAAAACTTCTAAAAATATTATTTAAAAGCCCAGGTTTAGGAGGGCCAAACACCAGCATTTTATCAGAGGCCTTAACCCTCTGCATTCTTCCATGTCACACGAGTTCTGAAATCCCAAGAATTTAGAAATGATGTACACATGGGCTCCTGCTTAAGTATTATGCAGGCCCACCAAGTCCAGATTTAAGAAGGGAAAAGGCCTTTTTTATTATATGATTCGAGTCAAGATAGTACTCAAACATCTAAAGCATTGATTACCTTTCAAATTCATCAGATTTACCAAGTCCTTCCATCATGGGATTGAAGATGGAGAGAATTGTCTCAAGCACTGCCACTTCAGTGTCCTTGGTTATCTGTGTGAAAATAAATACAGGATGTAAAGGCAAAAAAAAAAGAACGAAGAAAAAAAAAAAGGCCCCTTCGGTATGAATGCCGCTGACTTAACCATGGGAAATAAATAAATAAATAAACTGTTCATTCTACATTGGTAGATGAATCCACAATGCAAAACTTTGCAGCAATCTCATCCACCGGTACATGGCAAAAGCGACACCAGCCTAGTCCATTCTAATGGTGGAATCCATTGCACCTGGATTATGGCCCAAACTCACTCTTTGGACAATTCTAGCCATCCAAATATTGCCCATTGAATGTGGACTATGGATCATTCCCATAATTTGCTCATTCGATGGCCACCAAATGCACAGTTGGATCCTTTGATCAACGTGGTTCTGGGGATGTACCATCCACAACGAGTCAGACAATTAGGACAGCGTGAACTTGCATGAATATATAATGCACATGCCGTGGATGTGGCCACAGATTTTTGTTTCACCTAAGATGAAAATTGGAGTCCAGCCCATTCAGCAAACATTAAGCACTAAGGCAGACTCTTACTCCATTACAATCAAAAGTCTCTAGCGACGTTGGAATCTCATCATCACGTAGAACTGCACGGAGGTGTTCTAACAAAGGAGAGGGCAGCCCATAATTGTAGAGCTCATTATTGTTAGATAGCCATGTTCCACGGACCATATGGGTGGTCCAACCACTTCCATTATTAGTGGGTTGAATGTTGCTTTCTTCATCCTGAAGGGTGTCAATATCTGCAACAGAACATTAGTGCCTTAATCAAAGCAACCTATGCCAATATGCTATCTTTCACATATGAGTTTGGCACCATTGATAAGCGTCAGATGATTGCCTTTTATGACCTGAAGACAATGTTTCTGCTACTACTGGATAAACATGTGAAGATATAGGAACCAAGAAAAAGAGGAATATCGTATAAAATGTCTACAAACATGTGAACTCTTTGAAAACTAATTACAAGTTAAGGAAACAAATTTACATTTAAAAAAAAAATCTCAATAGAAAATTCTTCCGGAAGACAGTAACTCTAAACATTCAAGAATAGATACAACTCAATGCAAATAACTCAATGGGAAAATTTCTAGTCTTCCAGAAAATGCTCCTAAACAATTGTGTTGGCCTTCTTTTCATATTTTAATTGATATTAACAAACAATTTGTGTTTCCATTCTAAATCCATATACAAATAATAATTGAGAAAAGCCTGCCTGAGTATTAAATCATTTTGTTTTCTTGAAAACTCAACCAAATCTGATTCGAGCCTTGTTGCACAAATGCAAGGACTTGTAGTAAACAAGAAGATTGCAGCTAGTACTATTGAACAACATCTAACAACGAATCAACCAAGACTTTTCAGGTCAAGGCCAAATATAGGCAACTCTAAACCAGCAAAGAAGCCTCCCAAGTCGATGTTACATACCCGATCCAATGACGCCCAGATATGGCATGGATATGGTGGGAGTAGGGACACACCATGGATATGATAGGGACATGGATTTTACACATAAAAAGTGTAGTGGATGAGATATGACACAATATGTTTCCCATGTTGAAGTACCCAGGTAACATTGTCCCCATCTTTTTTCGAATGTGCATATCCACTCTATGAATCAGCCTCTGTTTCCCACTGTTCCCACTGCTCAGCACAAACTTGGATCCGAGAAACACAATGCATGCATTTTCTTTGAGTAGGTTGTACGAAATCAGAAATTTCTTTCTTTTTTCTTTTCTTTTACTATTATTCAGGTTGGGAGGATAGGGCGGACAATCCAAGATAAAAGGAAGAGATGGGCCATGCACAGGTTTCATGATATTGTGGGATACTGGGAATTTTTTTAGTTGATGTTAGCATGAAAAGGACAATCTTTTCTTAGAATATTGTGATGATATGATACATTCTAAAAGAATACCCATACATTGCTCACACTTGCTATTAGTTTAAAGTATGTACACCTCCTAAATACAATAAGTCTTTAGGAATGCTATCTTCCCAGACAGCCCTTAAGGCCTTAAACCAAGTGCCATGATAACATGATGCAGCCCTCAGCGCACATTTTCAAGTTCAATTTCATGAAATTTTGTGTCATTTTGATTTGAGTAGTTAGTTGTGTTTGCTGGTCCCAAGTTACCTTTTTTTTTTCTAAAATATTGAGATAATCCCTCTAGGTGTTGATTTTACTCCACGTGTTGAAAGAAAGCACTAAACTTGGTTGGTTGAGTAAGGATTCCTCGGTTACATGCATTGAGCAACTCCTTTTGCCCCACGAGGATGCCAGGGTTCTCGCAGTGTGTATCCATACCTCATCAAAATATTTCAATAAAAGGGACAGCCTCTAAGGTTCAGCGCACAAGTAAAATATACTGCCATCCAAACCATTATGCCCAAAAGATTGTAGACTGAACAATCCCCCAATGCCCCTTCTTTTCCTAACAGTAAGATAAAAAATTGATCATTCAATGCTAGTGACAATAAGAGTGAAATGCATACCCAGAGGAATGATATCATAGGGGTTGTCTCCTTTTGGCAGGAAACCATAAAAATTTATTAGGTGTGAACTAGAAAAGCATCCATAGCTAAGATAGCATTGCTCTCCTTGTCTGCATGGTCTTGATACACAAAACTTCAAGGAATTTGTGGTTGAGTCAACTCGACCGTAGTGCAGTATGTGCGGGCATAGCTGCAGAAGCAAAGAAATCAAATCAAATGTAAAGACAGTGACACTGGAATAGTATGGCTATAAATATTCACATATCATTTCCCACATAACATACATATTTCTTAAACCACCATACTAATCACAGGTTTCACTGTGTTTTGGGTGTAGCCCAAAAGACAGGACTGTATTAATGAGCCTAATTATCTCATTGGTGGTTAACAAATGGATTGTTGAAGTTGCAACAACACCTAGGTTCATCACATTTGGGCATACCCTCCTCCACTGAAGAGGCACTAGGTTCAAGCTCTGATCCGCTCTCCCCTGATAACCTTAAAAATCCCCTGCAATCCAATGTGGTGGGCCGGTGGCTAGCATAAAGAAAGGACAGTTGAAATGAAAAATAGCTAATGCTTCAAATTGAAAAAAATTAATGAGTGTTAATGAGATGTTAAAACCATCTAAAGAAATCTGATTCTTTTACTGTTAAAAAGAAAAAAATTGAATTTTTATTAATGACTCATCTAAAATGATACTCAAGATTTAGACTGGCAGGATTGAGATTCTTATATGTCATGTACAGCGGCTGACTGACTGTGTGGATGAGTATGGATGTAATGCACTGCCAGAGTATCAATCAATGTTTATCTTACATTATATGCTGAAAAGTTACTTTTTTCTATCAGTACTGAAAAGTAACTATCATAAATGACATGGGACGCGATAGCTCTATGGAAGAGAACAATGAACACGCTCACATCACTGGATAACTGGACAATCACTTACTGTAAGCGATCAGCGAACAGGGTAGCAGATCTACTGGCTAGAAATGAGATCCCAGTGGTTACAGATCTTCGGGGTTCTCTACCACCTCCAGGTCAATCCGTCTCTCAGGAAGAACAGGAGAAGGCAGAGATGTATACAAAAAAAATATACAATCAGCTGGCACAGGAGCCAGCGTCTTCGAGCAACAATGCTAGGCAGACAGGAGGATCAAGAACCCTGGCCAGACTGATGAGGCCATGTGCACGGACAAGTGACCACTCAAACACCTAATGTCCATGGAAAGTTTCAGTACAGCCCCCTCAGCAAATGGAGGCTTTTTTTGGAAAGTCAATGTGTGGACGAATAGTTTCCTTCTTGTAACTGATATGGGATGTTTAAAGAGGCCAGTTTATACAGAGCCTCTATTATGTTTCCTTCCTTAGTTTTCTACTATAATCAGTTTTTCCAGCAAATAAATAAATAAATGCTTACCGAATGATTGAGAAGGCCCGCGATAGGAACCAAACATGTTCTCAACTTTCCATCAGTAAAAACAACTTTCATGCTATTAGAATACCAAAGCTCGCAAGCCCACAGAAACCATTCCCATGTGTATAGCTCGGGTTGGAACATATCAGGATAATTAGCACATAATGCTGGACATAATGAATCGTATTGCGAGCGCAAGTGCTGAAAAGGAAGAATTAAATAATGATGACGTGAAGATTTGGGCAATCTCTCATTGAAGAAAGAAGCACAGGAAGAGAAAAGATGAGAACCTCTTTTGCTTGCACTATCTCTTCAAACAAAAGCGTTCCCTCTAATGCAGAAAGAGCATCAATTCCAAAACTCAACCCTGGAAAATGTAACTAAAACTAAAATGAATCTACCAGAAACATTTCAGAAGTTTTATCCTTAATAACATAGCACTGAGTAAGGTGAGTAAGGTTTTGAGTGCTAAGATAAATTATTATTATTAGGGTAAGTATTGGTTGTTAATAGGTTATCAATTATGATGTGGTTGATCTCTTACTAATGATCTGTTGCTAAGGTTGATAGAACATTAATATATATATGGGGAACTCTAGAAAACACCTGGGCATTTTTTAGGAGAAAACGCCCCTCTTAGTAGGACCCACCGGGAAGCATGATCATGGAAGTCCATTGGATGGAAAGATCTATAGGAGACCTACCTATGTGCAAAATCTAGACTCCATAAGATCATCCTAAACCTTTGATCCATGGCCCTAAAGTTACATGGTTTTAGAGCCATCATTTTCTTACGATTTCAATCCAACGGTGAAGAAAACTTGGATGAGTGTCCAATTTGGACTAGTGACTATTCAGGGGGATAGTGTGTGAGAATAGACTGGATTGGCTCAAGGTGGGCCCCATGCCCAAAAAAACAGGATGGAAAAAGGGGCGTTTTGGAGAATTATATATATAAAATAAACCTGATCATTTTGGTATTTGTAGTAAAGATAGTATAAAGAATAAGTAATCAAAACAACTTGGAGTGAGCACTGATAAGTAATCAAAATGAAGACAAGATGGTAATTTTGCATTTAGGTTTTCCTTTTCTTTTTTCTTCTCTTTTTTCTCCCAATGAAAACCCTAGAGCAAAGGATCTAGAGGAAGGCAAGATTAGAATGTCTAATGACTCTAGTATAATCTCCTCTAAAGCAATGGCCAAAGTCCTCTTGGTAAGGGTTGCAAATGGGTTGGCCCAAGCTGGCTGAGGCTAATCCGGACCTAGATCATGAACTAATGAATAGCCAAATGTTGCTTGCACGCTTAGGATCTGGGCCCTGGCCCAGCCTTACCTACTAGCCAAAGCCCAATGAAGTTTAAATAAATCAAAGCAGTCACTAGGCAAGGCATGATCCAATTAGTTATTCGGCCTGAAAACTCGTGCCTGGGCCAATTCCCTAGCCCAAAATGGAATCAAAAACAGGCTAGACCAATGCAATGCCTCAGCTGGGCATCCCAGTTAGTCTCAGACTCTCACATCATCCAACCCACTTTAGCTGGAAGACTTACCTATCACTTGTGCATTTCTCCGGTTAGAATGGATGTAAGTGCTAGCTATTGTAAAAGGCAACGACGCATCCTTGCCTTCTAAGTATGTTCTTGAAAGGATCTTGTAATGAATATTTATACCTGTATTAAACTCATTCGGCAATGTCTCAAAGTAGATCTTGAATTTTGAGTTGGCATTGTACCTCTCCTTCATGCTCCACAATAGCAGCATTGTCTCAGCAGTAATTCCATCAATATCCTTCAATACATGAAACTACAAGGAGGAGGAGAAAAAAAGCATGGTAAGTTTATGTTCTGTGCTCTTTTTCATATCTTTAATATGGTTGTTCTTATTACTGTCCAAAAAAAAAAGTTTATGCTCTTGGTTGCAATTCTAAACATGAATAGTAAGTATGCTGCACTTCCAAATCTCAAGTTGCTAACCAATACACCCAAAATGCCTAGGCGTTAAAGGTGCGGCAAACTAACTACTTGACACCCCCCGCCCCCACTCCGAGCAGGACGCCGCCCGGACTCAAAGCACATGCCCTCAAAAGACGTGGTGTGGGGCCTTTTTACCTTGCGCACATGCGCCTGCACACAAACGCGGCATGGGGCCTTTTTTCCCCTTCACAGATTTGAACCTGGGACAAGTTGGCTCTGATACCATCTAAAGTTGCTAACCGATACACCCAAAATGCCTAGACGTTGAAGGTGCAACAAACTAACTACTTGACACCAAATACCGTAAGGAGAACAAGGTCTCTATTACATGTCAATAACAAAAAGGTCATTACCTTCATTTTATTTTATTTTTGCTTAGTAAAAGGAGTTACAAGGTCTCTATAACATGTCAATAACAAAAAGGTCATCACCTTCGGTTTTTTTTTTTTTTTTTTGGCTTAATAAAAGGAGTTACATAACAACAGAACAACAGGAACAAAAACAGCAACGAAATAAGACCAACAGAATCCAAGAAACACCACAAAATAAAACGCTCATATGAGAGCGCTTACAGAAACTGGAAGAACAGAGGATCAGCATCATGAGAGGGGTGGTTATGATCGAAGCTATTCACTTCCGCTCCATCTTCAAGGTTCACAATGTTGCTGCTAGCCTTCATCTTTTCCTTCATGGACAATTCAAACGCCATTGGAGGGAGGTAAGAATCAAGTCCAGTGAATTATGGGTAGTTCATTTTTGCTAAATGATCAACCACGTTGTTCTGTGACCTCCTGCAGTAGCTAATATCCAAAGTGACGAAACCTTTGAGGCCCTCCAGTAAATTCTTCCAAGGTCAACATAAAATTCCAAGGTTTTTTGCTTTTTTTCAGGCTCTCCACGAGAATTAAAGAGTCCCTTTCAATGACTACCCTCTTGATCCCCTTATCATGGCAAATGATAGCTCCTTCATGAAGAGCATGAAGTTCAGCTTCTAGACGGTGAGTAACATCAATAGTTCCTGACAATGCCCCCCACCCCTACTGAATCTTTTAGTGGGTTAACAGCCCCATCAAAATTCAACTTGAATACACCTTGAAGTGGCGGGCTCCAATCTTCTTGAGGAAGACCTGCATTATTTATTCAACCTGAAGGTGTATTCAACCTGAATACAGCTTCAGGTGGCGGGCTTCATTATTTATTTATTTATTTATTATAATTATTTTATTTTATTTTTGTTTTTGAATGTTGCCATCATCTTCATTATCTTAGCCGTTGCCTATCAACCTTGGGTTGGCTTAAAGAATCTACTTAACTGGAGAAAAAGCTGTCCTCTTATATCCTAACTTTCAAAGGTGCATCAAAGTGCAAGAATGTCTGCGCGCTTGTGTGTGTCATGCATGTGCATGTGATGAGCAAGAAACTTATTGGCAGTCATGAGCAAAGGAATGTAAGCACTTCGATAAAAAGTAAACACTCCATAAAGAAAAACTAAAATCATAAAACATGCATCCCCTTAAAGCATATCCCAATATGCTCCTCTCAGCCTGTAACCTTTCTTCTCTAGTGTTTGCCAATGCTAGTTATGCTCCTTTCAAGCTAGTCTATATGATGTTTATGAAGAACCAGTCATGCTAGCCTCAAACTAGTCTATCATCATCAAGGACTCGCCAACTTCCCCTCAAAGTAGCCTTGCCCCATATAGTTAGGGTCACCTTGGCTTTGAGAGCTATGCCTCTTACTTTATCCTACTAGAAGCAATGATCTCCATAACTCCGCAATGTAGCATATTTTTTATTACTATTTCATCAGGTCTACTCTAGTCCTCCTAACTCTGAATACATCATATAGAGGCAGATTCTGACCTCATGAACATGATCAAACTAATTTAAACAGAACTACATAGTTTTTTTATTTATTGCTGCTACAGTCCTACCAGTAGGTTTCCTCTTATGTAATTATTCATGATTTTATCCTTTCTTGTAACTCTACACGTCTATCTTGGCATATGTGTCACAACCATATCTACTCTTATCATTTACTCGATTCTTTGCTTCCCATAGAATTAAACAAGTCAACCTGCCATTTTATTTGAAATGCCCATTTGATCAAATTGGCACTCAATGATCACATAACGCTCTACCCTCTTGTATCTGCCTGTCCACCTTGCGCTGATTCTGTTTGTTATATATAACTCAAAACCCACTGTTCTATTCTACAATTGTTGTATATACTGAAATCTATCACATTATGGTACCGAGTCATTTGTCAATAGTTCATAAGGTCAATGATGCAATTTGAAAATTCAAGCAAACAAACTCAAACATGATTAGTTTTTGTTCAAGTAAGTTTGCATGTGAAGGAAATTCAGCAGTTTGCCCACTAGATGAGTTTATAAAGGTTCCAAATGGCCACTTTCCTGGATTTATAGTTATTATCATTAAACTTCTCATTCACCTTGTTCCTTATGTCAAAGAACTTTTCCATCGATAAATATGATTTTTTTCCTCAAGTTATATGCTACTGCGCGTGCATGTGAGCATGCATTTTTTTTCCTCTTTATTTATTTATTTTTTTGAATTAGTAACTAATCACTTTATTAATGAAAGAATAAACACCCAACAGGAACACCAAACATTAAAAAAAAAAAAAATCAAAACACAAACCATAACCCCAAGAACTACTCAAGTAACACCACCACCACACCACTCTTTTCAAATTGAGAAATGAACATATTAAATTTAAAAAAAAAAACACACACACACACACACATAAGTTCCGATATAGGCAATAAAAATCTGCATAGCAGGGTCACCTACCATTAAAGCAGTCTTTTGAAATGTAAAATGCCCCTGGAATTGCAACTGGCCAGACTATCACTCTGAATCGCATGACTTTGTTGGATTGCAGCCTTTTCATTCAAATGGTGATCATATTTTACCTTACAATGAAGATCACTACATCCCAGTGTTGAATACCAGAGTGCCATTCAGGCCACTCCAGTATATGACTTGGTCTTCCTTGATGAAGAGTGAGCTCTGTTATGCAGATTGTATCTGCCTGTATTAACTCACAGTTCAGTCACCTTTATGTAATCATATCTAATATGATGGCGTATAAAGATGGATACAGTTTACTATCCTACTTCTATACTGCCAGCAAAAGATAACTACCCTTTTAAACTCAGCCAGCTTGACAAACATATACATATTCATAAGATTGGCATAATCCCTTTACTTGTACAAATGACTATTTTTAGGCATCACTTCATGTGTTGTCATACAATGTTGTAGCAAACAACCAAACCACTGACAATTTCTCTAAAATCAACAGGATAGTTTGTAGTCTCCAAGGACCCCTTTGGAGAGAGAAGCGTGATCCAGTGTGAAGATTTCACAGCATATTATGTGCAAAATTCTTTGCCGACCATGAATTGCACAATGCCCACACCCATAAACATGATCTGACAACCTTAACCATTGATTGACACCTGCAAAATGTACGGCCAAACCAAATAATGTCTATCAGTGAACTTGGTGGTTCATTATCAACAGTTGCAATTGCCTAATCGGAATGATGTGGGGAGTTTGTGTGGCTAATTGTAGGTGGTAGACCCATTCTTATCAACGTGCATATGACTAAAAAAAGCATGTAGCAAAGTCAATTATAAGACTTACGCACAATAACACGGTTCATGCAAATTTTACTCCAGGTCTCCCCCGTATATAACTATAAGATATGCAAAGTCTTGTGTTAATAAGCAAGCCTCTCAAAAAAAAGGGACTCTTTCATTTTATAAGAAACTAGATCATTACAAAGGTTCAGCACATATTCCCTATAAGCAGCCATCAATCCATCATTATTTTTGACCCGCTACTAAAATAAGTACAATTTTGATGACGTACGGAAGCCCAAAAAAGCCACCGGGCCCACAAGATGGACCATTTTATTCTATGTAACAACACAGCGGATGCTTACAAGGTAGCTCAATTACTTTTCAAGAAAGTTGTTCGTCTTCATGGCCTTCCTAAAACAATTGTCTCAGATCGTGACACCAAGTTTATGAGTTACTTCTGGAAGACTTTGTGGATGACTGCAAAGATAAAACTGCACTTTTCTAATGCCTACCATTCGCAGACTGATGGACATACCGAGGTTGTTAATAGAAGTCTTGGACAACTGTTGTGATGCCTTGTTCGCGATCATATCAACACATGGGATCAAGTTCTACCCATGTCTGAATTTGCTTATAACAATTCAGTCAATCGCTCCACAGGCGTCTCCCCATTTAAAGCAGTCACAGGTGTTCGTCCGCGTTTGCCTATTGATCTTTATCCCCTTACCTCTTGAAGCGCACCCTAGTGCTAAAACAAATAACTTTATCAAGCACATGCAACAAATACATGATGAAGTTCGACGTCATATCGCCGCTAGCAATGACAGTTACAAGGATCATGCAGACAAACGTCGTTGTTTCCTTGAGTTTTCTGAAGGAGACATGGTTATGGTACGTATCCACCCGGAAAGGTTACGAGCTAATAAGAAGTTGCATCCATGAAATGCATTCAAAGTGTTAAAGAAGCTTAGCTCTAATGCCAATACTCTGGAGTTACCTTCCGATCTTGGTATCGGTCCCGCATTCAATGTTGCAGATCTCACACTCTACCGTAGGCACGACAATGAGGAAGATTCTGAAGAACAAGCCATTA
Source organism: Litsea cubeba (assembly GCA_012931725.1). Classification (NCBI taxonomy): domain Eukaryota; kingdom Viridiplantae; phylum Streptophyta; class Magnoliopsida; order Laurales; family Lauraceae; genus Litsea; species Litsea cubeba. The sequence goes on along the minus strand of CM022949.1, from coordinate 946,539 downwards.
CCTTACCAGCTACTCACCTGCTCCTCCACCAGGAGATCAAATCATTGATATTCTTGATGATCAGATTGTTTCTACTCGTCAAGGAGGATTTCAAAAGTTCCTTGTCCGTTGGCAGAACCGCCCAATCTCCGATGCTACATGGATTACTACTACCGACTTCCAGCGCCTAAATCCAAATCTCTATGAACGTTATCAAGCTATCAGCTCGCCGGAGTCGAGTTGTTTCAAGCTGGGGAGAGTTGATGCAGTACGGAAGCCCAAGAAAGCCACTAGGCCCACATTATGGACCCAGATGTCAACCCAGTCCATTGGGTTCAGTCCACTGGCCCAATTGATTGAGAGCGACTGTGGCATTCTATTTTTATCCTATTTCTATTTCCTTGTTTAATTAGGGAACTATTTCAAATTTTATTGTTTGATTAGGATTAGAAGTTTCCTAATTAGAAATCTTAGTGGCTAAGAAACAATACTCTATATATAGTTGAGTCCCTCATTGTAGTTTCTTATGCCTTTTCTAGTTAATAAAAAATTTCTTGAGTTTTCTTCAATTATGGTGTGTTTTATGGTTGTGAGTGCGCCTTAGGGCTGGAATCCTTCGTTGGATTCAATCAATCCTTCGGGAGATTGATCTATTGTTTCAATCGCGGATCAAGGGTTGCACCAAATTTCAATGCCATGGACTTATTTATTATTCATTTGTCAGAAACAAGTCCAAATACCATTCATATCCCGGCTAATGAACCACCAACTATATAACTCCAAACAGGACATTGACAAGGCCCCATGCAGTTAATCCCTAATAAGCATAGGCAACAAAAACTATCATACTATAGAAATTGATTTCGTCAGGCCTATGAAATATGCAAAGCTTAATCTTGTTTGGTTCTCCCTTCAGTTCAAACTTGAATAAAGCATATGAGAATGAAGCACCCAGACACAGGAAAAAATTTTGAAATTGATTGAATTGAAAATTGAAGAGATCAACAGACCATGTCAGATTCAAAAACTAGCTCCTCGCATATGATGAGAGACTCAGGGATTTCCAAAGCCATGTCACCAATGCTTATATCTTCTGCCGCCGTGGCTCCTCTTCCAGCTCCTTCATAAGCTACATAATTAATTGGAAAACAGAGAAGCGGCACATAAAGGCCTCAATAGATAAGAAAGCATCATAATATGCAAAATAAAATGTGAAAGAGTATGGCATGTTAGATGATATAATTATTGAGCTGCATTCAGTCTGAATAGAAAAGCACCAGGTTTCATGATCTTATGAGCACCAGAAAAACTAGGTATCGGTTTTTTTTTTTTTTTCTCATACTTTTCTCAATAAAATAAATTTGAATATGATAAATTAGAGAGAGAATGCACAAGGAAGAACAAGAGAGAGGCTGGGGAGAGACTCATAAAAAATATGAAAGGACAGGGTCTACTTTGCAATTTACCTGGGTGGAAACAGTCTTTGGCAGGAGAACAGCTCCAAGGAGATACCAGGTCCATTGCTTCCTTCACCTTGCATGCAGGCTTCAAGAGATCCAAGCAAGGGTAGGATCCCATTGGTGCCCACTTAAACGCACAGATGATTTCCTTTGATTACTATCTCAACAGACTCCTATGATAGAGATACTTTTGTTTTTATTTGCTGATGAGGGTATCTCTGAGGTATTCGACCCAACAGGGCTAATCCCCTGAGCGCACACACGACCCCACAACACATCTGCACTAGGTAAATCTGGGGGAGTGTCGAACACATGACGTGGGGAGCAAACCCACACCTTATGCAAATGAACCAGCATCCAGGCGGATACTATAGGGATGCTATTAATCCTACTAAAAGAGTTTCAATTCTAGCTTTTCAAGAGTCTGAACAACCAATTGGACCTCGATGAAAATGGACCACCAACTACGACCTGGCCCAAAAAGATTGGATATGGGTTCAGGATTTGGACTCACTTTAAATTTGGTCCAGGTTGACTGCTTGGACCCAAATAAAATTTGGGTTCAGTTCTAGGTCCACATGTTCATCCAATCATAACCAAGCACAAGAATGTCATATAAAGTAATGCTTGACAAAAAAAATGACACAAAGTGTCTTGCTCTGTATATTCATTCTGTCATTCAAGTACAGTATGTACACCCAAAATTCAGGTCTTCAGGTAACTTCACCCGTTTTCATCCTCAGTTGAACCAATACATGAGATATGACCATCCAAGTTACTAATAATATATCATATGCCAGCTGGACCCACATTCCCAATAAGCAACTGTCAAAATTCAATTTAACCTTTCTGGAGTCCAGAATACCCTATGATTTGGCACAAATACAGTCATACAGATACCGATATGGATAAGGATATCGATAAACAAGGATGTGAGACCCTGCTTCCCAAAGTCAAGGACATGGATATGGATATACGTATCTGGTTCTCAATTCTCTATTTACATTTAGTTTAATGATTTTTTACTTGAAATAGTCTACCCGTGCTACTCCTTTTTTTTATATATCTTTTATCAGATGTAGTAGTCCTCCAAGAATGTTAAATGTAACATACTTTCAAAAGATCAAGCTAAATGTAACACAAAAGTCTAAGGGTCTGTTTGGATCACAAGAAAACACAAGAAAATAATATTTTATAGAATATAATCATTCATTTTCTAAAGAAGAAAATCTTGTGCGCTTGGTAACCCAAGAAAATTTTGAAGAGAAGATTCTTTTCTTTCAAAAAGCTCAAATTTTCTACTACAGCTCCCCCTGTAGAAAACTTTTTATAAGATAAGAATCTTTCAAAATGACGATTACAAACTGATAGAGTTAAATAAAGACTTTAATTCACCAAATCCATCATGATGTGTTTGTTTACATATATAGTAAAGTAAAATAAAAGTAAATGTCACAGCACGGTAGAGGTGAGGTAAAGTAAAGGTGGAATAAAGTATATGGTGAAGTAAAGTGGGAAGGAATGGTAAAGTAATTTATTTTTTTTTACTTTACTTTATCACATTTTATCGTAGTTTTATATGGTAAATAAAAAGTGACTTGTTTAAGGGTGTGGTAAAGAAAAATAAAGATTGATGTCATATCATGGTAAAAGGTAAGGTAAAGTAAGGTGAAATGAAGTATGTGGTAAAGAAAATTGGGAGAGAGAGTCATAAAGTAGTTGTTTTTTGTATACTTTACCATGGTTTTATATGATAAAAGAAAAGTAACTTATAGTAAAAACATAACACTTGAACTTTACTTTACCACACTACTTTTTTATCCAGACGTGGTAAATCACATATAAATTAAAATATTTAATAAAAAATATTCTAATAATGTAATTTACTTTAATCATAGTACCTTTCAAACAGCTCAATTTAAAATCTGTAATATTCTTCAAAATTTTCCAAACAGACAAATATTATAATATTGCATTATTCTATTCTATACTATTCCATTCTTGCAATATTTAAATCTGTAAATATTTTATTCTGTAAACATCCAAACGGGCCCAAGAAATGTGATCTTTTCCTAGCATTCTTATATATATATTTTTTATAGCTAATGTAAAAAGTATTAAGAGTTCAAATATAAACAAACAAAACAGCATGATTGGTTAAGCTTATACTAAAAGTATCTTATAACTACTTAGTAACAGTACCAAATAGCATAGTGCCCAACAGAATGTGTTGAGCATACACAAGTATTCAAGTATTTTAGCAAATATCACAACTGGAAACAGCACTCGTAATCAATATGTCTGACAGGTCAAATTCAATAATCCTAAATGCTAATGCCCTTGGAACTGCCCTTCTCTAGCTTTTTCCAACACAATTCCCAAGCCATCTCTAAGTCCTTAAATATCCGGCTATTTCTTTCAAGCTAAATGGAGTAGCTGACCATAACACCAGATCATAGTAATAAGATGAAGTAAGCCCTAAATCCTGTTTTCCTTGTCAATTAATACTCTTAATCCTATGATATTGGTGGGTTGTAACTAGTAAGATCAATAATTTTTGTTGCTGCCAGTTCCAAACAAAAGAAATTGGAGCAGACAAAACATGAGAGAACCAAAAAACAAAATAGAGAAATCTACCCCCAATGAACAGTATTCATTTGAGAGGAGTTATGAATCACAAATCCAAACACAGATGGAGCAAACAAGAAAAATCAGGTAATTCTAGATTTAAAGAGAGACCCTATTTATGGTTCACACCAAGCTCAATTCATGCAAGCAAGACTTCAGTAATCAGTGTCATATCTAATTAAGTTCTACAAGGACATGCTACTGGCCACATATGATGCACGGATACATCAAAATGGGGCAACGCATCGTGTCATATCATATCCAAAACTTCACTTTTTATGAGAAAAATATGTGTCCATGCCATGCCCATGTCGGGTCCCTGCTATATCCATGCCGTATATGGGTATCATAGCTGAGTTTGCCACACCTTCAGCATAGTGAGATAAGCAAACCCATTGCCAACCATATTGTTTGCAGTCCCCTAGCATTTTAGTTTGGCCAAAAAAGGTATTATATGGTCCTCAATCAAAAAGTAAAGGCTTGGGCCGCTGATCTTGGGAGGATCATCAAGGAACCCAATATGCCCCAGTATCTCCTCTTATCATTAAAGCCATATGTAGAAAGTCGAAAATAACAACCAGCAGTCTACATTTAATCTGGCTTGAAATGGATGGTTAGGAAATCCAAAAGGATAGACTATGAAGTATCTTACACCCACCGCAGACCGATGCATAAGAAAGATTAGGATCATCAAAACGTGGCTAGGACATGTTTAGTTAGCTTAGATAAACAAATGCTCAATCAGGCAGTGTGTATTTCCACAATAGGGCCTAGAGCCAAGCTACACACGATGACCCATTCCAACAGAACCTGATCAAATTCCATAAAGTGGGCACCGGTCAACCCGCTCACACTTATTCCATAAGTTTATAGTACAGAAAGCCCCCCAAGCTTGAGTTTAAATTGGCTTTGGAAGCCGAGAAGCAAGTCAATTTGGTGTTTGAATTAATTAGCAAAACTAAACTCATTTTAACAAGGCAAAGACTTACAAGCTATCTGCAACTTTGTTTTCACACCATGATTTTTGCCCCACTCTAGCAGCAGATTTTCAGCATCAGAATTACAGTTCTCACCGAACTTTTCCACAATATTCTTGCTTCCAAAAGATTTCATCATATCTATGGTGGTGTCCCGCAACACTTGCAGAACTTCTTTGTTATCATCTGTGGCACTCAAGAGCATTAAATTTATGACTGAGAGGACTGAGTTGAGAGACTCCAGCTCGTTCCTAGCACTGAAGGGACCAAAATCACCATCTCCAGCGAAGTATAGTTCTGTCTGCATCAATAGTTATTGTGGTAATGAATAGGACCACAGCAATTAGTTCAAACTACAGTAGCAGGTATTATTGATTATACTGTGCATATCACCCAACCATACAGAGATCAGAATCACAGTAACCAGGATAGTGTAAATTTTATTTTGTTTTTTGGCAGTGTGTTTACAGTTCATTGGACTTAAGCACTTATGAGTCAACATCTAAATAAATGAAAAATAAAAGAACAAGAAGTTGATACATGCTGATAACCATACAAAAGAACAAAACTGAAAAAACAGTAACCCGCAAACCATGATTTCGAATTTCTTCCACAAATTGCACAAACTCAATTGAAATATATCAGTGTGACATGGAGATAAAAAAGACATTGGTTGATGAGAAATGGCCATCATGCAACATACCTCATCCAAATGTAGAATTCTAGCAGCCAGGACCATTTCATCTAATGTCTGGAGAGCCTCTGCCGGAAATGAGGAGTCGGACCGTCGTAGAAGAAATTCAGTATCAACATTCCTTGTGGCTAGTAACTTCTGTTGGATAGAAATATAAATGATGAGCAGAAGGAAAAGATACCGCAAACTTGTTAGATTTGCATGCACATAATGGGAGCAAAAGACCATTTGCAGACCTCATTATCTATGATAAAGGAAACATAATAGTAAAGAACTACAATTAATGAACTTGCATTGCAAGAAGTACCAAGTGAGATGAACTGAGATGGACAATGTGATACATCTGTAATTACAGAACTGTAACCATTGTGACCAATCTCTTATAGGCTGGTTATATTAAACAAACATAGAGATTAATATTTTTGCCAGAAAAAACATAGAGATTAATAAAATTTCGCTATAAATGCTAGTAACTAAATTTATATTTAGGAAATAGAAATAAAGCTTTTCCACCCACCTTCTTTTTAGCAAAAAAGGGGTCTTTCTCACTGAGAGGTGGAAGAAGAAAGGAAACTGCATCAGTCTTCTTCATGTTGTTAACCGGTAAATAGAACTGCAGCAAAATGAATAAATCAACAGTATGTTAGCTACCAGTTTGAGGAACTGCAGGACTTACCATATTCGGAAAATGTAAGAAAATAAAGTTCTTTGAAATGCTTTAAAAAAAAACAAAACAAAAAAGCTACAAAGCATTGATTTGGATGATCTTAAATCATTAGCCCTGCTCTGGTTGGAGCATCTTCTTATAATGACACTGTTCAACATTCTCGAATTCACGTTGTTGAAAGCCCAAAAATCTCTTTTAACCACCCATTTGGTTGTGATCCATCAACAATAGAGCCCGCAATTTGGATGGATTGGATTTACATGGATGTATATCATGTGGAAAATATCATATGAAGTTCACGATAGCTGGACGGTATTTTTATTAACTGTATTATAAAATACTGTAAAAAAAAGATTTACCATCAAGAGCATATCAATGTGTGCCAATTCAATTAGGCAATCAATAGGAGCAATTTTACAAGGCTCAGCTAAAGAATATAAACAGAGTACTTGGTATTCAGTTTGTACAATTGGAGTTCATGGTTCAGTGGGACCGCCGTGTACTCCATACCACGGTGCCACCATATATGGTCCATACATAGATATCGATTATCGACTACAGTATCAAAGCTATCCATTTGTTGGCCTCTTTCTGTAAAATGTGGTATTTTGATATTTTCTTTCCCAGCCGCGTATTACCAGCCACAAAGGGGAAAACAGGATTCTCTCTGCTGGGAAATTTTTCTGCAAGACCCCATTTGTACAAATTAAAAACAAAAGAAACCAGCACATATTAGTTGCTGATCCCTGTATACTTCTTCATTGAATAAAGAACTTCTCTTTCTATACTTAGAGATTTTTATTCCACTATAAAATAAAATCTCCAAAAAGATGAAATGAGATCATTGAAAGATTTGCAAGTTTGTAAGGAGATTCTCCTTTTCCTTTTTCTTTTCATTGTTCCTTTTTTTTTTTTTCTCTCTGTCCCCATTTCTGTGTCTCATGTACAAAGGGATTACCAATCAAACGGCTGAAAATCAATATCAAGTAACAAAATTAGAGATGACCCAGTTGAAGTATATGCATAAAATCTTCCACCCAGTTGAGAACAATGACTATTATGAAGAAAAATCAACAAACCAGGTTACCCCAGAACAGCATTTCCAACTTCAGGAGAGATACATGAGAAATAAGTGAAAAGCTCAGTTCCAATACATACAAAACGAAAAGGATAAGGAGAACTGGATTACCGCTGAAGGGAATGGTTGGGAGAATCTTGAATAAATCAAACAACGATGGCGAAATCCAACGCCGAATTTCAAAAGCAGGCGTTGTCGACAATCGACAGGGGTTTTACTGCACAGACAGAGCGTAGTTTTACTATTAGCCCCTTAAAATGTTTTAGATTTACATGAGAACTCTCTACAAATGTTAAAATTAGAGTTAGCTCCCTCTCTTGCATGTTGATATTTACTCACAGTATACCATCTCCATTCTGCAGGGTCCCTTTTTTAATAAAGTGGAATTTAAGAAAAGGATGGCTGTAATCAGTGGATCAGATCCGGGGGTCTCATTTGGCCCAACTTTAAATTTATAGGGTATAGGACCCAATAGGACTAATCCCCCGTGGCGCCTGCCAAATCCACAAAAAATGCACACCGGGTAAATCTTGAGTGGAATTCGAACACAAGATATGAGCAAGCAAAACATGCTTTATGCCACTCTACCAACTCCTGGGTAGATCGATTCGTACTTCATAGAATTCATAGTGAAGTGCTTTTAGACATCTTGTTGTATGGGTTTTGCATTTGCGAAAATCTTCGATTTATTTTTGGGTAGTGATGGCGAGTAGAAAGAGAGAGCCCAAACTTTTTTTTTTGGAAAACTTAAAAATAATAGTTGTAAGTTGAACCCTTATCGTCCAATCCACTTGTAGACCAAGTGGTGATACATCTCCTTATCCACAAAATAAAATTAGGGTTTTTTTTATCGATAACACAATTTCATTAAAAAAAAATGAAACAACAAACAAATAGCAACAAACTAAAAGGAGGAGAGTACAAGAGCAATGTACCACTCTCATTCAAGGAATCAACATGTGCCACTCCCACTCAAAGAACCAACCTGTCAACTCCTTATTTGACCAAAGCATCGTCATAAATTTAACCTCAAGACGAAAAGAAATTGAGATATTAACAGATAACTCCATGATTTCAATAAAGAGAAATTGAGAATTTTAAGGATTCGTTATCCGGTTAGACACTCAGGCGATTGAATTAGAAGAGTGACTTCGTACAACCAGCCTACCATGATACCTTCCGCGGAACATCGTCGGACCTTTCAAAAATTAGGGATTGATTCATACGTCTGCTGAATAGGGACTTTGGAAACTCAAATTAATGTGTACACACTCATATCAATAGGCGTGGTTGAGCAATGGTTGTAGACTAGATCACAGTTATTGTTCGTATTTTTATTTTCTTACTTTTGTTCCATATGAATATGTCGTCGCATGAATTTGATCCGGTTGTAGATTTCAAGTAACTTTAGGTGAGTCTCACCAAATACTCAATCAAAGATGGTACTCGTATGGTTCACCCAAGCTTGTGAAGAATGAGTTAAGCACTGTTTTTGGTCTTGGAGCTAGGCTCAGGGCAGTCCATTCCTGTTTATTCATCTCATAGCTCACCATCATTTGAAAAAATAAAATCTAAAACTCTCACCTATAGCTGAGTCACCTAGGAGATTTTGGCCAAGTTCTCAATCAGATGTGGCCACAGTCCAGACTCATTTGACTCACCCAATTTAGCTACTCACCGGGTCAACTCATCTCAAGCAAGTGAGAATGAGCTTTTTTTTTTAATCCTAGCTTAGGGGGGTTGGGGCCTAGCCCTCGGACGAGGGGAGTAAACCTCGGGTGAGGTGGGGGAATCCTTGAGAGTTGACCTCTAGTGAGATAGTACAATGGTTGAAAAAAGGTGTCTGCCCAAATTTGAACCTCGGACACAAGTGAATGTGTTAATGGTTTGGCATTGTTATGGCACTACAGATTAGGACACATTAACAAGAACAGAATAATTAGAATGGTTAGGGATGGACTTTTACCTGAAATTGGAAAAGTGGAATACCCTACATGTGAACCATGTCTAAGTGGGAAAATGGTCAAGAAACCATTCCCAAAGGGAACTAGAAATGCAGAATTGCTAGACCTGATTCACACAGATATATGTGGACCCTTAATTGAAAGAAGTTGCTGGTCCCAGATGGGTGTCGGAACCGAACTCGCCGAGAACCTTGTGCGTTCCGGTGTGAGGTAGACCTGCGAACTCGCTGCGAATGCTCTCAGATCTTCTGGATGATCAACCAAGAGTTCCCATCTCCCTTATATAGAGCAATCCCTAGGAGTTACAACTCTATCCGGATACTACCTCTCCTGGAATCCCACATCTCCTGACCAGCGTGGGAATTCTGCCAACTGAGAGTCTGAACTTGATCCAAACTCTACCACTAAGAGTTTGATCCTTATCTGACTCAACCAGATCAAGACTTGTTGGGAGTTCATCCGCGGCACACCGCCGGGCTCGATCTGGCGTGGGCCCAATGGCAGTCGGGCCACACAATTTTCCTAACAACAAGATGGTACGAACTGACACCTCTTACCACTATGGTAGGAGGCCGTTCTTAAGTGAGAATGAGCTTTTGAAACTTGTCTTAACAGCCTAAATCACCAAGTAGGTCCACATAGAAGACACATGTTTGAGAAACGGATAGATTATGGGTAAAAATTGGGTTGGGGAAACCTAGCATAAAATACCATACCAAAAAATCATTTCTTGTTATCTACCAACATTATCCAAATGCAATTTATTTTCTATAATTTGAATTTTTGATACTTTGTACACTGTGATTATACAAAAGTAGACTGAAAATTTAATTTTCTTTCGTTTTGTCGCTCTCTTAATATTACCTGTACAAAATCCGTATTCAATGTTCCTATCTAACAAAGTACGAACCTTATCTTTATAATCCTCAATAATGCAAAAGGTAGTTGTTATCCGTAGAATATTTGTCTCATGGCATTTCTAAAAGAATATGGCACAGATGCAAAAGAGGCAAGTCCTCATCAACTGCATGTTTTGTCTTTTGTCCATGCCTTTCTAGAAACATAGAAACGTGTGCCATCATCCTTATAAATTCTTGCAAGCCCAAGGGAAGCAAATAGAAGACAGAAATGGTTGGGGCCGTGGCTAGAGGTGCTTATACCAAAAACTCTAAGTTCTTCAGGTAAATTATCCCTTTAATTTATATAATCTTTCTTCAATGTCTTTCCCAATCCTAAGAAACTTAGCACAAGTAGCTCATTTTATGTTTAAATGATGGCTCATGTGTTTGGATAACCCGAGTCATTGAGTTCAATTCCAAAAGTGACCCAAATCCAGCTTGATCATAAGGGTTGGGGTCAACATTTATAACCCGAATGTCGATTTGGGTTGAGCTTATTCTTACCATTCAACTGCCAACCTCAGCCTGGTGAAGATCTGACCCAATCCTACTAAATGTGCACTATAACCTACCACCTCAATCTAATCGAACTTGGTGATCATTTATGACATTCCGGATACCCTTCAAAATAGGCAAATATATTTAATTATATATAAATGAATATAAATGCATCTATCTTTAGAGAACAAGGGTTGCCTAATTGGTTGAAAACTACGCTTCTCACCTTATGACACTTTCACGCTGCATTTCAGAAAGCTGATCTCACGAACAAGTGTGTATCCCTTCCATCATGGAAAACAGTTGTTTGCATAGTCGTAGAAAAGTTAGTTCATTTTCCTGCAGTTTTTTCTCGAGAAAAAGCATTCGAATCAAATGTAGAACTTTCAGAATTGAGGAAAATTATTTTCACTTTTAACACTTTTTATACAGAAAAAGTAGCTCCAAAAACGTGCCATTGGTATTAACGGATCGAATACTGCCAAAATTTCTTACTCCTCTAACCGGATATTATCTCCCAGGGATGAAGTTCTACAATGAAAAAAAAAAAAAAAATAGGAACTGCCTCTAATTTTCCCAGTTAGCTTGTTTCAGGGGAATGACATGGAAAGGTTACCACAATGCTAGCCCGATGAGTGAGTCCAAGGCAGTGGCATGCGGAGAGATGGGCACAGAAGAGAAGAATGAGTGCCACGTGGAAGGTCGCGCTGAGTCGTGGTGGGCCCCACACAATCGGACGGGAATATACTGCCCGAGAGGTCAGGAGAGAGTGATGGAAGATGTCCCCACAGAAGCTGCCAAGTTTGTGGAACCCATACACTGTTTCTCATCCAAAGATGATGTGCATGCTCTGGGAGGCAGAAAATAACAGATTTCGAGCTTATGATCCAGAGATTGATTTGTGTTATGGTGAATGTGCTTAAATTCATCATTTAAGCAATTGCAATTGTAATATCCAAATCGTCCGTTTGTTGATCTGTATAATCCAAGATGGGTCCACTCAAGAGATGATAGGTATGAGTCAATGTGGGGTCCGCTTAATTGAACAGTGCTGATGTTTTGTTGGTCTCAATTTCTTTGATTAGACTCTTAAAAAGATGGTTAAATCAAGTGAAGCCCACATGATTATGGGATTAAGAAATCCATGGTTTTAAATAAATAGAAGGAGAAACTAATCATCAAGACTTTAAAATGCATCCTGCATGAGTAAGGTCAGGTTGCACATATATACCGGGCAGGACTTGGGTCTTTATGATATGGGACTTTTCTTTTTTCTTTTTTTTTCTTTTTTCCTATCGGAGAGTTCCCAACCCTTTGAGCTGGACTAATTCCTTCGGCGCAGAGGAAAGCCGGGTAAACTCCTCTGTAGCCCCCGTATAGTAGTGCAGTTTCGAACCCACAAGTACTTCCGGGTGCAAACCGTGGTCCCAAACCAACTGAACTATCCATTGGGATTCTGATATGGGACTTATATGCACCACTACAAGTGCAAGTGCAAAATCCTGAGTTAGAGGTAAACCATAAATGTTTTCTTGTTTACCATGACCAATTACATGTTGTTATTGTTGGAAATAGGGTGGGCCTCTAGGATAAGTTTCAAAAACTTTTGACCCACTTGATGCGGAGATCAATTATCCAATAGGCTCTAAAACCCAATGCAGGAAGCAAACCATCAATCTCACATTCAGTAAATCAATCTATCTAAAAGATAGAACCATCAACATATAATCTACAAAAAAATCTACAACATACAAGGAAGTAGATTATACCTTTGGAGCTCGGTTGTGCTCTAATGGAGAAGTTGCGTCTTTCTTTGATGATGAAACACTTTCAAGTATCAAATAGCAATCTTCAAGACCTTTTGATCTTCCATGCTATGACCCGTATCAGATTCTCTTTTTCTCAAACAGATGGTGGGATCTCCAAGAGAAAACTATTAGTAACTCTAGGGAGGAACTAGAAAGAGAACTAAAATAGGGAGAGGAGAAAGACCATGTGCAACTCTTGCACATAAGGGAAGTGGACGTCCAACACTAGAAGCAGGACCCTCTTGGGCGTGAATCCCAATGTGGAATTATGCATGGATGTCCAGCCCTATAGTTCTCCTCTATTAATAGCTTTTGCAAGCCCCACTTACTAATTTCCATTAGAAGTCTTACTTCCAAATAATTAGTAACTATCTATTCTTAATTAAAATAGAATTCTTACTTCCATTAATTAATTAGTAACTTACCATATCATAATTAGAAGTCTCACTTCAAATATGATTAGTAACTTTCTAATTTCTTTTTAATTAAAATAGAAGTCTCACTTCTACTAAAATTAGTAAGTTTACTATTACCACTATTAGAAGTCTCACTTCAAATAGAAATAGTAACTTTTATTTTTGAGTTCAACTAGAATTAGTATATTTCTTATAATTGTGCTAGCGTGGGGACCGCTAGGGATTTCTTAGAAAGTTGTCTCCAACTGGGACGCGCGACCCCACATCTCATGTGCAATCCAGGCCCACGGTTAATTGCAAATAACTCCACTATATAAATGCAATTGAACTCCAGTCTTAAGAATATTACATAGAAGACCCTAAACTTCAGCATTACCACAAGTAGGCCCCTCTATCAATATCCATGGATCAATTGGACCTGTCTTCCAAACTATATCCATATCTTATTATCCTTGAGCCCCAATTAATTATAATGATCATAGGTACCTTTCCAATTAATTCTTAATCGGAATGGGTGCGCACTTACCAATGATAAATCCATTAATTGGCACAAGGGGATATTAGAGATAGATTCCATCTTGACCATTGAATGTTCCCACAGCTCTACTACCACATACCCAAATCACCGAGGTGTTGACCTATAGTTGGCCTCACTCATTGATAACTCAAAGCAAATGAATAGATAGAAACTTGAGTTCATTAATGTCTCGGGATTGAGAGCTTACTGCTAGGGAATTATGAGAGCAGACCTTAAAGTGAAGACAGTATTTATAAGGTGCTTCTCATGGTCCTTCAATACATCCAATGTACCAGCACTATGATCCAGAATCTTCCATTCTGATGATCGAGACTAATCACACTATCTCATAGTGATCAAAGTATTGCAACCTTGTCAGTATGAAATGTCCAGTCTCATCACTGGTTGTGAAGATATTTAAGTATAAGATTTGTCATACATGTCTCCCGTATGTAGATCTCGTCCATACACATGTGTTACATCTAATATATTTATGGACTCCGGTTCATTTCATTAACCATCATGTCATTCGTATTGGTTATGTATAAATATATAATAAAACACCAAATCTCATGAAAGGATAGCATGAATATTTTGATAAATAAATAAATTAATCAATTTATTATATCACCTACAGGATTGAGTCCATAAAAATAACAGTTATAGTCACAGCCTCACAGGTAACCTGATTACAGGTCTAAGGAGGGATACCATTACATTAATACAGATTTTTCTTCTGGCCTCCGCCCATTAATTGATTTTCATAGTTCCCCATTAGGCAGTTCTAAGTCCGTGACTTGTGTCCAAAATGTTCTTAGTGACTGATTATTCCAAAGAAAAAATGCTTAACCTCAAACACTAAAAGGTTAAAATATCATTTTTAATGTTCCACAGTGCTTGGTACCCTTTTTTCTAACAGGACTAAAAGAAACAGTTGTAATAATCAGATTTGATGGATAGATCACTTCATCCCCAATCTCAGCCAACACTACGGAGGCGTTTGTGTAGAGGCGTGGAAGAGGAAACTTCTTCTACAGAACCGACATTCCTACCACTCTGGATAGAAATTCTGGATCCTCGCTATATACATAGAATCCAACACATCCAAACCATGCAATCATGCATGCTTCTATCAAACTTTTTTTTTTTTGCTTTCTTTCTCAAATTTATGGATATTTTTTTAATGCTTGAATAGGTCAAGTAAATAGTAGATATTTTAGGACCTTGATTTAGACATAAATTGAGTGTCAATCTCAAAATTAAATATGGATTTTGAAATCAACTGGCTCCGTAATAGGCCCCACTGATTAATCTTATTGAATATTGAAAGGAAAATAAGAAGAAAAAGGTAAAAAATATACAGCCTACGAAGGTGGCCCTCGTAAATTGTGAGTTTGGAAAGGAGAAAAAAATGACTTTCACAATGGGACTTACAAGTTGCTCGAACTTGGAACAAAAAAATAATAATAAAAAGAAAAAAACTAGCTTTCAAAGTGAACGCCACATATTGATTAAAAACAACAATGAAGAAGCCGACTGCGATCTATAAGTAGGCCCTAAATTTTTGCATATTGGACCTGACATGAGGGTCCCACAAATTAATTTGCAACAAAATTTAATGCATACATGTACACCTATCATTAAAATCATAGCCAACTTGTTCTCTATATTCTTCATCAGTCTGGAGGGCCCACTGTCAAAGCCAAAGGGCCATTGTTATTTTCTATTAGTTTAATAATCTATGGGGCCCTTGAAGATAAATGGTCAATATAATATAGGGAAATAATTTTGGGAGGACCAAAGAGAAATTAGTATCATATGTTATGTTATATGCTATGTTTTAGGGAAGAATAGTAATTTTGTACCCCAGCCAAGGGGTCGAAGACCCAAGAGAGAGTCGCATACATACGGAAAGGTAGCCCACTCAAGGGCACATGGAAAGGTAGCCCACTCAAGTGGGAATGAGGCCCGCACAAGCGCGAAGAAGCTCATACAAGTGGGAAGAGGTGACTTACCTGGGGTTCGAACCCCTGGCAGCCATGTAAGAACTAACCACCTTACCACACTGGTAAGGATTAAGTTGCCATTCTTAATTAAAAAAAAAACTTTAAAAAATAGTTATTTCTACATTATTTTTAGAGTATTTGCGGGAGAGCTACTTATAATGCCACATGTCTCTCCCTCACAAAAAAAAAAAAAAAGGCTGTTGTCTCTACAATGTTCGGGTGAGCACTAGTTTTCACATATTATATGAGAACTTTTTTGGGGGCCAATTGTGGGCCCCTTTTGGGGATGAGACCAGGGGGATGGAAATATCTATGTAAGACCACCCCAAGTATCAAATTTGACTCCAAATCCATGCCCCTAATTCCTTCATCCGTGGCCCACAAATTTAATGGCTTCATATTAAAAAAAATATTCAACCCTCGATCCAACGGTTCAGTCCATTCAGATGTATGTCAATCCTTGAGATTAGTGACTATCAGGGGATTCCCTATTGGTTGCTAAGTTTGGATGGATTACTAGTTTGGCCCCGCAAAAAAGTTTTCATATAATATGTGAGAACTAGTTCTTACTTGAATATTTCTCACATATATATATATATATAATTGTTGTTTTGTTGGTCTCAATTTCTTTGACTCTTGAAAAGAGGGTTGATAGAAAAACAATGCAAGTTGTTAATTTTAAAGCGAGAGCCTAATCATTTAGTTTGAGAACGCAATGAAAATTATTTAAACATTAATTATAAGTTCTACTTTCATTTTTAGAAAAAAAAATGATGAGAATAGTTCAGTGGCTCATCCTATTTTTAAATATTTTTATAGTTTTTTTTTCTCAATCCGGTTTTGATGGATTTGATATTTTGTAACCGCTATTTGGATTGGTTTCTATTGTAATACTTTGATGTCTACCATGATTATAATTAAAAACCACTCGTAATCTAATGAGGCAAGTTCTCTTCATTTATATCTAATTTGAGGAATCCATTACTTAAAATATAGGTAAAATTAGCGAAAGGTCCCTATAAGTGAATGTATCCAGCCTCCAGTCTAAGGATAAACTTATTAAGGCCTATGGTCCACTCAGCTAGACTGTTTACGGCCATAGGTCCCTGAGTCCACATGATCTCATTTTTTAGGACCAAATTGCCCTTTCAACCATTTTAAGCATAAATTTTAAAATTTGAAATTTGAAATTTTATATTATCCCTATTCTTCTGCAACGAGCCTAGATTTGAATAGGCAAAGGGTCTCTGAAACTCTCTACAGAGACCGAGAGAGAGGGGGAAAGAAGAAGAGGAAGAGGCCCTTCCTTTGGATCTGAAATCCGCTTACCCCTCTATCTCTCTTTTTCCGGCAGAGAACAACTAGAATTGCGAGGAGCAGGAGAACCACGACTGCCAAAGTACAGAGATCCCGAGGCTGGTCAGCTTGTTGAAGTCCGACGAGATCTGGCCGATCAAGTTGTTTCCGGCGAGATTTAGCCGGACAAGCTCGTTATGTGAACCACGTGAGGGCGGCAGTAAATAACGTAACGTGCCGCGATACAGCCAATGTACAGAGAGTGGTTTCGGGGCATTTAAAACGAAGGGGTGTTTATGAGATTTATTCCAAATCTGAGGGGTGTTTTTCAACTGGATCTGCATAAAACCTCATTCTGCCACGTCTTCTTCTCTCAAACCCATTTTGCAGACTCTTTCTCTCTCTTACAATGCTTGCTGTCGTTGCTATTGTGCGCCGCTGGGCATGTCGCCTTTGCCTGCACTGATGGTAAGCTTCAAACGTTTCTAAATTAGATGGCCTTTTTTGTAATTATTTCTTTTACTGAGAGCTTTTTTACTTGAATCTGAGTCTGATCTGTTGCAATTGGGTTGCATCAAAATGATGAAAGCCGTCGGTTTCATCCATTCATCGGAAGCCCCAAACCAGCAGATAAAAAAAAAAAAGAAATAGTAGAAGATGGGAGGAGAAGCCAAGGAGTAAAGCGCCACTGGGCATGTCGCCTTTGCTGCTGCCACTCGCCCATTGCGTCTCGCCGCTGCCACTCTCACCATCGCCCCGACACCCGTTTCACCATATCCATTATCCACTATTCAACGTCAAAGCAGTGAAAGAAGCCAAAGGCCTCGACTTTCAACCCTTTCTGCTCTTCCCGGATCAGAAGCATCTGTTCCGAGCCGCCGATCACGGATTCAATTTCATTGGCTGAAATCCCGTGGCCAATAATCTGAAGCGCTCTGAGATCCGAGACTGATTCGAAGATGTGGCGCACGAAATCTTCGTCTCGGGATAAAAGGGAAGGTAGATTGATTTCGGAAGGATTCAGAATTACAGATAAAATAGAGGATTTGTGTTCGTCGTTTTTGGCTCTGTTTTTGTGTTTTGTCAAATTCCGTGGAGGACTGACATTTCCCCGGTGATCGCTTTGGTCAAATTTATCTGAGTTTTGTTCAAATTTATCTGTTTTCTATCATATTTATCTGAGTGTTATTCAAATTTATCTGTTTTCTGTCATATTTTTTTGTGTTTTTGTTAAATTTATCTGAGTTTTTTTCAAAATTTATCTGAATTTTTGGTAAATTTATCTAAATTTTGTTCAAATTTACTTGAGTTTTTGTCAAATTTATCTGAGTGTTGTTCAAATTTATCTATTTTCTGTCATATTTTTTTGTATTTTTGGTAAATTTATTTGAGTTTTTTTCAAAATTTATCTGAGTTTTTTAGCAAATTTATTTACGTTTTTTTAAATCTATATGTATTTTTTAAATTCATTTGCGCCTTTTGAAATATATTTGTATCTTTTCAAATTTATTGAGTTTTTTAAAATTATTGCATTTTAAAAAATTTATTTTCGTTATTTAAAATTTATTTGCATTTCTTGAAAATTTCTTTGGATCTTTTGAGATTTATTTGAGTCTTTTGAAATTTATTTATATTTTCTTAAACTTATTTGGATATTTTGAAACTCATTTGCATCTTTTTAAATTTACTTGCGGTATTTGATTATATATTGCTTTTTTTTAACTTATTGCATTTTTTGAAATTATTTCATTTTTTAAAATTTATTTTCGTTATTTTCAAATTTATTTGTTTGTTTTTAGAAATTATTTGAAAATCTGGGGATTCTATTAATCGTGGGCAATTAAATGTTAGTTGGCCATTATTAATGGGATATCCCACCAATCATGGGTTATGATTTAAAGAAAGGGTAAACTAGACATTTCAGGTATGAGAAAGTGTGGGAGGGACCTTTGCCTCTATGACTTTTTTTTTTGTGGATCTAAGGCCATAAAGTGACATGTTCAGGGACCTGTCGCCGAATGCCCCTAAAATATATGTGTCAGAGCAGATTGATCGATCGGTCAACCTGCATATCTATCATCATCATCCCCAATATCATGATGAAGTTAAAGGTCCGGCACCCTATCCCAATGGTTTTATGTATTTCTTCGTATATTCATTTAATTAGGGCTTAATTTTTTTATTTTTTTTTATAAAACCCCTTTTATTTTATACATTTACTTCAATTTATTTTACAAATGAGTTACCTAAATAAATAGGATACTGATGACATAAGGGCCGTAACTCAATCGAGGTGGAAGGAAACAAAGCAACGAGAGGGAGGGAGGGGAGGGGAAGGATTTGTAAACAGCTTTTATTTTGGAATGGTGGCCCACACTCTAAATTTGATGGATAACATATTAATATATGAGTGTTTATATTAATTTTCTATTTAGGGCCCGTTTGGATATATACAAAATAAAATATTTACATATTTAATTATTGTAAGAATAAAATAGAATAGAATAGAATAATGTAATATTATAATATTATAATATTTTTGCTGTTTGGCGATTTTTGAAGAATCTTACAGATTTTAAATTAAGTTGTTTGGAAGGTGCTATGATTAAAGTAAATTATATTATTATAATATTTTTTTTATTAAATACTTTAATTTAAATATAATTTACCACATCTGGATAAAAAAGTAGTGTGGTATAGTAAAGTTCAACTACGATGTTTTTACCTTAAGTTGCTTCTTTTATCACATAAAACTATAGTAAAGTAAAGTCAATACAAAAAACAACTACTTTACAACTCTCTCTCCCACTTTGTTTTACCACATACTTTATTTCACCTTACTTTACCTCACATTTACTATGATATGACATCAATCTTTATTTTACTTTACCACACCTATAAACAAGTTACTTTTATTTATCATATACAACTATGATAAAATGTGATAAAGTAAAGTTGAATAAAAAGAAAATACTTTATCATTCCTTCCCACTTTACTTTATCAAATATTTCATCCCACCTTTACTTTTCCTCAACTTTACCGTGCTGTGACATTTATTTATACTTTACTTTACCATATATGTAACATCATGATGGATTTAAAAGTCTTTACTTTACTCTGCCACTTTGTAATCGTCATTTTGAAAGATTCTTATTTTGTAAAAAGTTTTCTACATGGGGAGCTGTAACAGAAAATATTGAGCTTTTTGAAAGAAAATAATATTTTCTTCAAGTTTTTATTGGGTTACCAAACGTACAAGATTCTCTTCTTTTAAAATGAAAGATTATATTCTATAAAAGATTTTTTTCTTATGTTTTCTTGTGTATCCAAAGAGGCCCTCTTCCACCTAAACCACCCTTGGGCCCAGTAGATGTATATCCTCAACAAGGGATGTAAAATGGTCGGTTTCGGATTGGAAATATATTAATTAGGTTTTGACAAACTTATTCTGTTGGTTTGTAAATCCAATTTTGATAAGAGAACCCGAGTCCAGTTTTGGAACTGGTTCACCCTTGTCAAAAACCAATTTGTTAGTTATTTATTTTTCTTGCTCAACCATAAAAAAAAAATCAATATCCTCAATCAAAATCAAGATTTGCAAATATTCCCAAAACCAATTTGGTAGTTACGTTTGTTGAAAGAGAGATTAATCTCTCTCTTTTATAATAAAATCTAATAATATAATATTAAACCATAAAAAATGTTGATTTGAACACACGTATAGGTTGGAAGTATATCAACGGTAATTGTCAACACAGTATTTGCTCTTCTATCTCGCGCCGAAGTTAAGATTTAGCAACAGAGTGTTTGCTCTTGTATCTCACGCCCAAGTTAATATTTCAGTATATTCCTTGATTCAAGCGCGTGTAGCATTTGCATGATCTTAGATTAAAAATTAGATTAAGGAGTGCACATTCACACAACAATAAGAAGAGAGCAGTCTTAGAGAAATGAGAGCTGATTTTGTCTAAATGTGGCTTGCTTACAAACGAATGCTTAAGACCATATATATAGTTTGCCTATATCTATATTACTAAAGGGATGTATACACTTCCTGAAGGAGGACACCTGGCATGTCTTGGAGATGGACGCGTGGCAGCAGCCAGCCTAAAATGGTATTCTGCTAATCTCACATTCTCCATCTAAAATTTCTCTATCTCTCCCTCCCTAAAATCTCTCCTTCTCCATGCTAATGCAATCCCTAAAATCTCTCATTCTCCATCTAAAATTTCACTTCCAAGACAACCGCACAAAATGGGGAAGAGGAAAATCCCAAATTGTAAAGGATTGAAATATAATCCTTAATTCCATAGAAGAAATCTGTGCTCTCTGTGGGGCCCACTTGGGGCCTACATCACTGTCAAGGTTGGGACCCACTGATCATCCTAACCAATTCAACAGGAACCCACAAATTTTAATGGCTTAAAAAAAAAAGAAACAAATAGAGTGGTCGATTGTGGGCTCAAGTGGTCAGAATGGGTGCAAACCTACATGGATCCATTGTGATTCAGGGGAGATCTCTGTTTTTTATCCATTTGTATATCATCTACACATCTAGCAAGACATTTCTGTCACACCCTCGTGATTTGATTAAAATTATTTTATCAATCAATTCATGGGTCCCGGCCCGCATCATTTGATTTTATGGATGGTTAGAATAAAGATGGTGGACCCCATTCATCTGGGTCCCACTTAAAAATATTTGGTCAATTTTTTAGGTCTACGATCATTTGATCCTTTGATCTTTTTAAATCAATTCATGGGTCCCATCCCACATAATATGCTTTTTTGGACGGTTAGAATAGAGATGGTGGGCCCCATTCATCTGGGGGGTTCCACTTAAATAGGTTATGTTTGGTTAATTTGTGAGGTCTATGATTATTTGATCATTTGATCTTTATCAAGCAATTCATGGGTCCATCCCGCATCATATTATTTCATGGATGGTTAGAATATAGATGGTGGACCCCATTCATCTTGGGGGTCCCACTTAAATAGGTTAGGTTTGGTCAATTTGAGAGGTCTATAATCATTTGATCTTTATCAATCAATTCATGGGTCCCGGCCCGCATCATTTAATTTTATGGACGGTTAGAATAAAGATGGTGGACCCCATTCATCTGGGTCCCACTTAAAAATATTTGGTCAATTTGTTAGGTCTATGATCATTTGATCCTTTGATCTATCTTAATCGATTCGTGGGTCTCATCCCACATAATATGATTTTATGGACGATTAGAATAGAGATGGTGGACCCCATTCATTTGGGGGGTTCCACTTAAATATGTTAGGTTTGGTCAATTTGTAAGGTCTATGATCATTTGATCCTTTGACCTTTATCAAGCAATTCATGGGTCCCAGCTCGCATCATATGGTTTCATGAATGGTTAGAATATAGATGGTGAACTCCATTCATCTGTGGGGTCCCACTTAAATAAATTAGGTTTGGTCAATTTATGAGGTCTATGATCATTTGATCTTTTTCAATCAATTCATGGGTCCCGGCCCACATCATATGATTTTATGGACGGTTAGAATAGAGATGGTGGACCCCATTTATCTGGGTCTCACTTAAACATATTTGATCAATTTGTTAGGTCTACGATTATTTGATCCTTTGAACTTTTTAAATAAATTCATGGGTCATATCCCGCATAATATGGTTTTATGGACGGTTATAATAAAGATGGTGGACCCCATTCATCTCAGGGGTCCCACTTAAATAGGTTATGTTGGGTCAATTTGTGAGGTCTATGATCATTTAATCCTTTAATCTTTATCAAGCAATTCATGGGTCCCAGCCCGCATCAAATTATTTCATGGACAGTTAGAATATAGATGGTGGATTCCATTCATCTTGGAGTTCTCACTTAAATAGGTTAGATTTGGTCAATTTGAGAGGTCTATGATCATTTGATCTTTATCAATCAATTCATGGGTCCCGGCCCGCATCATTTGATTTTATGGGCGGTTAGAATAAAGATGGCGGACCCCATTCATCTGGGTCCCACTTAAAAATATTTGGTCAATTTGTTAGGTCTACGATCATTTGATCTTTTTAAATCAATTCATGGGTCTCATCCCGCATAATATGATTTTATGGACGGTTAGAATATAGATGGTGGACCCTATTCATCTGGGGGTCCCACTTAAATAGGTCAGGTTTGGTCAATTTGAGAGGTCTATGATCATTTGATCTTTATCAATAAATTCATGGGTCCCGGCCCGCATCATTTGATTTTATGGACGGTTAGAATAAAGATGGTGGACCCCATTCATCTGGGTCCCACTTAAAAATATATGGTCAATTTGTTAGGTCTACGATCATTTGATCTTTCTTAATCAATTCATGGGTCCCATCCCGCATATAATTATGGTTTTATGGACGGTTAGAATAGAGATGGTGGACTCCATTCATCTGGGGGGTTCCACTTAAATAGGTTAGGTTTGGTCAATTTGTGAGGTTTATGATCATTTGATCTTTATCAAGCAATTCATGGGTCCCAGCCAGCATCATATGTTTTTTTGGACGGTTAGAATATAGATGGCGGACCCCATTCATCTTGGGGGTCCCACTTAAATAGGATAGGTTTGGTCAATTTGAGAGGTCTATGATCATTTGATCATTTGATCTTTATCAATCAATTAATGGGTCCCGGCCCGCTTCATTTGATTATATGGACGATTAGAATAAATATGGTGGACCTCATTCATCTGGGTCCCACTTAAATATATTAGGTCAATTTGTTAGGTCTACGATCATTTGATCATTTGATCTTTTTAAATCAATTCATGGGTCCCATCCCGCATAATATGATTTTATGGATGGTTAGAATATAGATGGTGGACCCATTCATCTTAGGGGTCCCACTTAAATAGGTTAGGTTTGGTCAATTTGAGAGGTCTATGATCATTTGATCATTTGATCTTTATCAATCAATTAATGGGTCCCAGCCCACATCATATGATTTTATGAACGGCTAGAATAGAGATGATGGACCCCATTCATCTTGGTCCCACTTAAATATATTAGGTCAATTTGTTAGGTCTATGATCATTTGATCTTTCTTAATCAATTCATGCCTCACCTAAAGAATAAAACATTTGAAAAAAAAAACATAAAGATCAAATTAGCAACAAAAAAAAAAGGACTCACAAGTTTACTAATTAATAAATTTATTAAAAATAATTCATATCGGTCTGTGCATTTGGTGGTTTCGTGGTTATCCACGGGATTTTGCTAGTAACCATCTATTTACATGTCACTCATCCAATAGATAAGGAAGCTTCTAGACTCTACTATAGAAACTTTTAAACCACTATTCTAAAATCTAAATCCATACTTATCCAAAATATTTTAGAATGTTCTAGTTATTTTTACATATTTTCATAATATAATAGAATTCTCTAGAAAAATAGGTATAATTTTTTCTTGAATAAATCTTTTTAGAAGAAAATTTTTTAAGGTATCATTGAAAACAATCTGAAATTTTTTGGACTCTTCAAAATCTTCAAAATCCTTACCAATCCTTCAACATCTGCCTCTCCTTTCAATCACATGCACGTAACACCACTTGAACGATCATGATGCTCATGTGACTCCAGAAACCCTTTGACCTCGCCATCAACCGTATAATCAAGCTGTGATTGTGTGACATTAGGCTATAAATGGTTTGAGTCAGGCCCGAGACTCACAACTGGGCCTGGACTCATTGTGATGGTTTGGATACAAAGTTCCTGATGCACTGGTTAAATATGACGCTGATCTAGACTCAGACCAAATATTATTGAAAGAAAATATTTTATTATCATGTACTTTGCCAAAGTAGATTTTTAGTTTGGCCACTATATGTAAATGCTAATCACGGGGAGTCATGGAATCTGGATTAAGGTGAGTAAAGCTCACTAAAGCCTTAATTCATTGGACCTCAAAGGTTTAACAATTCTCAACCTTCAAATGAAATATAGTTTTTTTCTAAATCCATTAGTGCTTACAGTAGGATAATTATCAAGTTGAGATGCTTTCCAATCCACATTGGGTCATGAGTAAGAAAGCTTTGAGTGGATCAAGTTGAAACTCTTTTTTGGGTCTGACAGATTTGGAGCCAGACCCATATCCAGATTTGTTAAAATTAGATTGGATCAGAAGGTCCACATCTGGCATGACCCTGACCCACCTTGCCCAAACTGACTCATCATAGCTGTAATGTTGCGGCCCATGTCAAGATACCCTGTGGGATACGCGAGCAATTTAGTGGTGACTACACTTTCATAAATCCAAACCATTTGCAAAGAAGATACAAGTAGGGCCGTAAGCGGTTGGTTTTTACGACATATGACACCCGGATTGAAACTTTCGATTTTACAATTTTGCAATAACCAAAACCGACCAAAGTACATCTACTGGACATTGGAAACCGACATTTCGGGTTCGGTCGATTTCGGTTAATGGGCCGGGCCTAATTTGTGCTCTCTCTTAATAATTGACAATAGTGTCAAATACAAAATAATTTTCTCTTTCTCTCTCTCTCTCTCAATGAGAGTGTACTCATAGCATATTCCTTTTTGGCTTGTGACTTGGGTGCATTATGTTATGTTAGTGATTGCAATGTGCACATGCAGATGAACATTTTTAAATGAAAAAAAAAAAAAAAAACAGAGTCCCTAGCCATTTCACTTTGATTGATAATTAGCAGCTGAAATCTGTATAAATATTCTATTTTATTAGAGCCTTTGAACTTGAAGTTAGCCGTCAGCCAGCAATATCTTGATCATAGACTCATAGTGTCTAGCTCGGAAATCTAATGCATCTAAATACTTTGTTCGGTCGGTTCGGTTTTTACCGAACAGTTTCTACATAATTATAAAAACTGACTGTTGAAAAAAAAAACTTATAAAAATCGTTCAGTCGGTTTTGTTTAAAAAAAAAATCTATAAACCGGCCAAACGGTTGGTTCTGCTGGGCGGTTCCGTTTTCACGGTTAGTTTTGACAGCCTTGATACAAGAGTTGGACTCATGATCCAATATAAAGGTGGGTCTAGCCACAATCGGGTTGAAATTAATTTGGCCCTGTGGAAATACACGAAAACCCATGAAGAAACTTTGAACCTGTGAACATCTCTGGCTAAAGAATCAGCAACACAAAACAGAGAGATGTAGGGGGAGTTTATGTAGCGCGGGTTTCAGCAGAAAAGGCCGTGTTTGGTGTAGCAACGAAACGGCCGTAGAATGCATCCTTTTATGCTTGATTTCTGTATAAGAGAGGATCCCGACATCCTCACTAGGGTGATAGGAAAGCCGGAACTATAAAAGAAAAAACGCCCGATTTCCTTTTCCGTGGCCGTTGTCAAATGCACCCGTACGACGACTGCATATCTGCAGCATAGAGAACTAGCGCGGCTGGCAAAACTAAGGGGACAAGAGTGTGAGCATCGATGCAAGTCTACTCCAGAAGAAGAAAGGGCAAGATGAGTGTTAAAAACTTTGACTCTGACTGGATAAAAATTCAGGTATTAAAATCCTTAGTTGGAGTGGAAATCTATAATGGGGCCCACCTCTTAAAATCCGAGCTACTTGAAATGAACTTTCTCATTGTGGATGGGAAGCCACAAACTTTCCTCCAATGAAAATTGCCTCAACCTTATAGATTGATTAAATAGAGAATGACATGATTAATATAATTTTATGTATTATTCATCATATGGTCAACCTAGTAATAAGACCAACTTATCTTATAGTAAACTTCGGAGCCATCCTATACATGATAAAGATGTTTATTTTGAGCTTCTCTAATTATCAATAGGTCTAGTTTAGAGTTTCACCCTTGCAACACTAGAATTTTAATCATCCATTAATCCTCAAACTGCAAGTGGTTGCTTGTTATCTTTAGAATATTTGTGGCATGGGCTGCAACGCTGCATCAAGCTGAAGATATGCCACAGATGCTCAACTGCCTCTTCTTTTGTCCTTTGCCCATGCCTTTCCAGAAACATAAAAATGCGTGCTCTCATCCCTATAAATTCTAGCATTAGTGGAAGCAAGAAAACCAAAGGGAAGCAAAATAGAAAACACATGGCTGGGGCCATGGCAAGAAGTGCTTATACCAAAAATTCCAAGTTCTTAAGGTAAACTATTCATTAAATTTAAATGCAGTATATAATCCTTCTTCAATGTCTTTCCCAATCCAAGGAAACTTGGTTCAGTTAGCTCATTTGTGTTTAAATGATGGCTCACGTGTTTGGATAACCCGAGTGCTTGGGGGTGGCAGTTCCAAATCTGGTTGAAATCCAGCTCAATAATTAGGGTTAGGATTTACATTTATGATTCGATTAATAAGCGTGTTGGTTTGGGTTGGAGTCCATTCTCGCTATTTCAATCGCAAATCCTATTCGGAAGTTACCCGATCCACTAAATGCACTATAACCTACCAATTCATGTGAATCAACTTGTTAATTAGTTGTGATAGCCTATTCCAATATAGTTGGGGCAAGATTTTGATGATGATGATAGTAGCCGATAATTTTTTTTAGGAGAAACTGCCTCTAATTTTTCTAGTTTGCTTGTTTTAGTGGAATGACATGGAAAAGTTTCCACAATGATAGCCTGATGAGTGAGTCCAAGGCAGTGGCAACTGCAGAGATGGGCACAGAGGAGAAGATTGAGTGCCTCGTGGATCAGCACGCTGGGTCACGGTGGGTCCCACATCATCGGACGGGGATATACTATCCAATAGGTCAGGAGAGAGTGATGGAAGATGTCCCCATAGAAGCTGCCAAGTTTGCAGAAGTGATACACTGTTTCTCATCCAGAGAAGATGTGCATGTTCTTGGAGGCAGAGAGTAACACAGATTTCAAGCTTATGTCCCAGATATTGATGGTTGTTATGGTCAATGTACTTGAATTCATCATTTAAGTAATTGCTGAATCCAAATCGTCCATTTGGTGGGCCATACAATTCAGAATATCCAAACTGAAATCAGAACATGCATCTGACGTTGCAATTTGTGGACATGGATCATGTGAGCATGGTATGTGTGGGTCCTTGGAATTGGGAGATGATCTGTATGGATCAATGTGGGGCTCACTTAATTGAATGGTGGTGATAATCTGCTGGCCTCAATTCCTTTTACTCTTATAAGATGATTAAATCAACTGGATCCCACTGGAGATGAGATTCTCTTTCACTATGATTGTCCATAGGAATTGTAGAAAGAGTGGGTGTGGACCTAAGATCCGACTGTACCCACACAAAAAACACTGGATCTAGATGAAAATGTGTATCCAATGTGAGTTACTTTTAGGTCCTGCCCTTAGACATGTGGGTACGTGTTTTTTGTAAGCCCTATGGTGTGGCCCAAAAATATCTGGGTTTTCTCAGTTTTCACCTACACAATTGGGAACTGACCTGTTAACATACATTAGAGGTTTTTCTGTGAGGTCTTACACTTTGCCGTTGTCACGAATTATATTAATTTTAAATTATATTCATCTCTTTCCATGCCAATATCTCTTTTAAGGTTTAACGCCTATATAGGGTTGTAAATGGGTTGGTTCCGGTCCGGATCCATGGTGGATCCGGAACCGGAGCCGTTAAGAAGAAGGTGGAACCGGATCCAAACCCGGAACTGTTTTGAAACCAGTTTCTTGGCTCCGGAACAGGAGCCAGAACCATATATGGGATGAGTCTGGATTCGGGTTCGAATTTAGGTAGATAATGACATTAAAAAAATATAGTTTTTAGGAGAGATTTTTGAAAAATTGAAATAATATGTCGAGTCTCGGGTTTAAATCAAGGTGGAACCGGAATGGACCAATTTACTTATTAGGGCCTAAATAAGGACCCAGACCCGGTTTTAACGGGTTAAAATCTCCGGAGAATCGGGTACCCATTTACATCCCTACGCCTATGGTATGGTTACTAACAAAACTACATTTCTATCTAGAAATCTCTCATTTGCTGCAACTTCTCAAGATAAGCGGATCAGACAAGCAAATAATAAAAAAGTGATCTCTATTTCTATTTTTTGGTTAATGGTGCTGAAGAATTCCATGGTTTATATTAAGGCCTTGTTCGGTTTTTAAGCATTTCACGATTTGTTGTCTTGTCAAAAAGTGGGCATCTTAGGATTCTACGTCACAAAATTGTCATTTGGAATACTACTTTAAGAGCATGTTTGGTAAAAATTCGTTCAGAGGATTCCTCTCCCTTTTTCCTCAGAATTGAGGAAAACCCAAGTTTGGGTGATTTTCCTCCCAAAGGATTTGAGGCATTGTATATTTTAAGAATCCATGGAGACAAGGATTCTTCCGGTCTAACCTACCCCCATAGGAATGAATGAATCATCACTAGAAAAGGGGAGGTATAAAAGCCACTTTCTTCACATGATGTTTTGCCCCTAACGTTTCATCGCCTCTCTCGGTTTCTTTCTCTTGTCGTGGCCATCTGCAACCTTCAAGCAACAATGGAGTGGACTCCATCTGCCTCCTTTCTCCAAACACAGGTACCTCTCACTCTCTCCATCTCTCCATCTCTCCCTCTCTTTTCCTTCATCTCTCCCTCCTCTATCGACCAATGCTTCCGTCATCTCTTCTCTCTCTTTCTCTCTCTCCAAATCCAAACAACAACTCTTATCTCCCTCCCTCTCTCTCTCTGAGCAATAGCATTTACTTAGATTGGTCGATTCTAGTTTTTCCCAAAATTGCAATTAGATTTTGGTTTTACCCCAAATTGCAACCAGATTCTGGTTTTTCCCCAAACTGCAACCAGATATGAGACCTGGCCAGCAGTCAAACTTTGCTAATGAATATAAAAAATATGTGAATAAGCTCTAAATCATAAAATAAGAGGTTATGTTTAGAGTTTCCAAATGCCCCCAACCTTAATGGTGGTTTCTGGGTGGAACTCTGATAGTGAAAATGATTAGCAATGTGCCTCACCAAACTAGCATCCAGCTCTGATACATTCACTTTCTACCCAAAAAAAAAAAAAAATACCTCTGATACCTTCACAAATTTCTAAATGTGGAAGGCCGTCGGCTAAGCTTTTGGTTCACCATAATTTTTTAGTGTGTCATAGGCAACATTAAGAGCGGCGCATACCATAATTCTAGCACTTGATTGGCAAGCTTTATCAAAATAGTATGCTCCTGCAGATAGAACATATATGGCCTCCATTGGTTTTTCATGCATTATTGAGTTACCAAATACCTCCTAACTTGTCAAACACCATTTATTTTTTTTGCGATTCATGGCTTTGCAAGTATGACTCCATGCAAGTTTTAGAATACATGGAGACAAAAAGTTTCCAGTCAATAATCCACCATTCTCCTTTGTTTCATTACAACATCTTCTTGTGTCATACACTAATCACTTGAGAAAAATTAAAAAAAAAAGAATCTAAAAATTAAACCTCAAATTCCACCTAACCAACTCGTTGATACCAATTGATGTCTCGTAAAAAAGAAAAAAGAGAAAAGAAAGAAGCGAACAACAAAAACCTAGTGAGAAACTTTAGAGAAAACTCTCTTTACTGTGAGTACTTTATAGATTTTCATTTGAACGAGATAATTTTTAAATGAATAATTCTCATCTCACTAAAATCTTATCATTCCAAGTAAATAAAAAAAAACATATAAAAGTCAAATCTCAAGGAATTCCTATCCTCTTTTATCAAGATACAAACCACCTCTATCTTAATTTGATTAAAAAAATATAAATAAATAAATAAATTTCAAACTAGTATTGATTCTTAACAATATGTTACAGCTATAATCAGCCATTGGATTTCCTTTTAGGGTACCTGTAACCCAAATAAATTACCCTATGGATAACTTGAGTATAAGAAGGTCTCAAAACAAAGCTCACTTATTGTTGCTTGGTCGGTATTTTTTTCTTATATGCTTATATAGTTGTTAACACTATACGTAAAATTGTTTAAGTATTTTTCCACGATAGAGTTGGATTGCTTGCTTAATTGTATAGGGGTCATTCATGAAATGGGTTTTTTGGAGATGGGTGTAATGTTGTTATTGACTGGTTGATATTTTTTCTTATGTGTTTCCTTGGTGTTAACACTATGTAAAATGTAGAATGTCTGAACCAAGTAGCTCTCAAGCTACTAACAGGGCAACATCAAAGAATACGAAGTGGATAGATGCACATGATGAAGTGCTTCTCCTCATCATGGTTGACATGCGAAAAGAAGGGAAATTCATCCCTGGAGGCTTTACGTCGGAGGGATGGGGTCTTATTACAAAACAAATGGTTACAGTACATGGGCTCGATTCTCTAAAGATAAATTGAAGAATAGGTTCAAGAGCTACAAAAATGGTATAGTGCTATGAAATCCATGCTAAATCTGAGTGGGTTTGGATGGGATGAAGAAAGAAAAAAAAGTCAAGGCCGAGGAAGGGGTTTGGGATGATTATCTTGTGGTGAGATTTTTATTTATTTTTGTATATATTTTTTATGATATACAAGAATGGATTGTGAGTTAATCTGCATGTAATGTAGGCACACCCTGGACAAAGTATGTACAGGACAAGGCGCATGCCCAACTACCTTCTCATGTGTGAAATATTCGGCGGCTCAATTGCTGATGGTTGAGAGGAATTTGTTACTAATGACGTTCCATGGTCACCACCATCTATACATACCAATGCCTTGGGTGATAATGACATGGATGCTGATGATGATGCCACCCCCAAAATGAGGATGCTGGAGATGAGCACATCTCTGTAGTTAGGGGGTGTAGCGCGGCCCCTGGAGGATCCTCACGTCAAATAACAAGGTGTCAAAGCGTAGGGGATGCGATGGTAGCAGTTGTAGGGCGTATGGCAAATGCGGTAGATGCAATTTCAAGGAATACAATTTCGACTAAAAACCTCCAGAAGGAGGTGTGGGAAGCATTACTGCCAATTGATCTAGAAATGAGGATCAAGATGAAAGCATTTGAACAACTTGGGGATGAAGTGAAGGCCTCACAATTTTTGGCCTTAGATAACGATACCCGCAAAATCTATGTTCTTGGGAGCCTTGACCTTTTGTAATTTGTTGCTTTGCGTTGTTATCTAGAATTATATTTTGTGCTTTTTCTTATGGTTGTTATATTAGTGTCGTTTACGCTTTTCTTTTTAATTTAGAAATGTCATCTTTTGAAATGTAATCGATACTACTATTACTTCGTGGGATGTCAATGACAATGAATGACATCTATATCTCTATTAATGTTAATGATGTCTTTAACTATTAATTTGTTGGATGTTTGGATTGTCAATGACTTTTATTCATTAGCTTGGAATGTTAATGACATCTTTTACTAATTTATTGGATGTTTGAACAAAGATTGGCTCTTATTTATTTTCTTGGAATGTCATTGATACTTTTATTTATCGATTGTTTTATTATCTTCACCCGCAGCATGGATAGACAAGAACGTTTGCTACTATTAAAATAACTTGTAACAACAATATGTATCTTATGGTACCGTTACCAGTATCTCATCAAAGATAAAGTTCATGAATCCGCACAAAGTGGAATGGCTTATCTCAATGAGATATTGACTGGACACCCCCGCAAATGTCTTGACATATTTAGAGTGAGCAGTGGTTGTTTCCTACTATTGCCCAATGAGCTCAAGCGCAGGGACCTTTTGAGAGACTCTCGTAGGGTGACTGTGGAAAAGCAATTGGAAATTTTTTTATACACTGTTGGCCACAGTCAAAGAAATCGAATAATACAGAATCTGTTTCAACATTCAGGGGAGACAATCAACCGATATTTCAATTCAACACTGACCGCTATTTTAAAACTTGCTTCATATTATGTGAAGCAATCTGAAGGAGAGTGTCCACCTCATATTGCAATAATCCATTATTCTATCCGTTCTTCAAGGTAACATTTTAAACAGACAGTAAATAATTATTCTATCCGTTCTTCAAGGTTAATGTTGTATTTTAATGCATGTTGTATTTTTTAATAGGATTGTATCGGAGCAATAGACGGTACACATATCTCTACATGGGTTAGACTTGAAGATCAAGTTCGTTATCGCAATAGAAAGGGTGGATTATCACATAACGTTATGGCTGTTGTTTCATTTGATATGTGTTTTCTATATGTCTCAGCGAGATGGGAAGGATCTACCTCAGATTCAAAGATTCTTCAGCACGCAGTTTGGAGACGGCCACAAAACAGATTACATTTTCCAACTGGTATGATAGTTTTTTTTTTCATTTTCTAATTGAATGGAACCATCTTAGTATGTTTGAGGCCTAAAAAGAATTTCAAAAAATGTATTTATAGGAAGATTTTACCTTGTAGATGCTGGTTATGCCAACACGCCTGGGTTTTTAGCCCCATTTCGTGGTGTTCGCTATCACCTAAAAGAATGGTCCACGACTCAAGCGCCTAGAACTGAACACGAACTGTTCAACTTGCGTCATTCAAAACTACGCAATGTAGTGGAGAGAACGTTTGATGTGTTCAAACAACGGTTCGCCCTTCTCCAAACCGCTCTATATCCTATCAAGACACAAGTGAAGATCGTTGTGGCGTATTGTGTTTTACATAAATCCATCCGTCAATGGAATGTTGAAGATGAATTATTCCAAGAAGCATTGAATGAGTTGATGGAAGAGGGTGATCACAATGATGAGCGATATCAAAATATCGAAGGGGATAATGTTGGTGGCCCTACCGATGCGGACAAGCAGTTTATGACGGACTTTAGAGAACAACTATCTAAAGATATGTGGGAAGCTAGGGAGACAAGGAGAGTTTGATCTTGTCCATTAGCTTCATCAATGTTTTTTTTGTGGGTACATAAGTTACTTCTATGGGTCTTTTTTTTTTTTTTTTGGTTGCTTTTGTGTACATGTTATGGATTTTTTTTGGCTTGCCCAACCTATGGGCATTATTTTTGGGTGGTCCAGCTCCACCTTGGTTGTGTCTCTATGCTATGGGTGCAAGTGGGGTGGAGCTGCTCCTCATTATTTTGTATACTCGGGCCTTAACTTTCAGAATATATACTTGTTTTTCATAAATAAATAAAAAAGATCTCACCTTAGGTGTTGTGTTTGTTGTATCTATATGGATGGTGTTTGAGAAATTCGATTATGGCTTGGTTTCATGGCTAGCAAAATATTATATGTGTTGTGGAAATGATTGACTATTCATGTTTGGAAGTGTGGTTGATGAAGGGTCGTGGTTAATATTTGAGAATGAGAGTGGATGTATGGTGGTCGTTAAACAATTGTGGTTAATTAATGAATGGTTTATATGTAGAAGCATGTAATAAACGGGTTAACCATCAAACTGGGTAAACCCCATGTTGTATACAATAGGCGGAGTTGGTGCTTCTATAGTCTCGAACTTGACCTTTAGCTTTGAGAGCAGCCTATTTTTGTATCATAGCTTCTCACTCTATTTTGATTAGTCTAAACTTGCTTGAGTTACTTAGTTCTTTCCACTGATTTTAATTTAGAAATTGTCTATGGACTTGTATCTTAGCAACTGTTTCTTTTCCATTCATGTGGTTATTTGATCAAATTGATTGATGACATGCAGTTGTTATATGCAGAGTTGGGAATGAAATTGTAGCTATAGGTTGGGAACGAACCTTGTTACTATAGGTTGTGGAATTATGAGATTTGAGCTTTAAGATCAGTGAGATGGGGTTATGAGTTTAAAATCTTATTTTTGATGAAGCTAACGAGAAATAAAAGAAACATCTAACATCGATTTACCTTTTTATTTGCCATTTTCAGGTTTTGGAGTTGAAAGATTTGTTAGTACCTGATTATGGCTCTTTTCTTACTGATGTTGAGTCTTTTTTACCACCATCATTATATGGATCGGATTAACTAATTTTAGATATCCATTTGCTAACATCAACGGTAGGGACAAGTAGTTATCAATCCTCATGTGGAATCAAAGCCCACACATGAAGCTTAGAGCAGCTTGGCTATAATAGGGATTTTGCACTGAATTCCTCCATCTTACTTGGTGCTAGGTTTGGAACAGATACTAGCCTACTTGGAAGTCTCTGTTGTTGACATGCTTAAACGATGAAGAGGTTGAATTCTGATGTTTGCTTTCTACTAGCATTAAGTTTGTGCTTTGATATGTGGCATGCTGGAGTTACTGTGCTAATGTAGATGCGTTCAGTCCACAGAAAAATCAATGGATCAATTGCTTAGAAACATAGAATCCCTGCAATCTTGCCACATTACTCACTGATCATATGAATATTTGTATGAAGTGATCATAATGTTTGAAATTACAGGTACCTAAATAGGTCGTAAAGCCCTCCTGTTAAGGGGACACTTTGTCAAAACTTTGCTAAGTTATTTCATGTATACAAAATGGATATGTTAGAAATGAATTTGAGATGAAGATGATATATATATATATTTTTGAGGATTCCTCTCCCGTTACCAAACTTGGATTTGAAGGAATCATCGTTGATTCCTCCGTGCTCGCCAAACATGGAATGCAATAAATCCTCTCCCTCATAAATCCTCAAGTAAGAAAGTCTAATTCCTCGGATGCAAAGATTCCTCTAAATAGAGGATTCATCTCTCGTTACCAAACATGCCCTAAAGAATTCATCTCAATTAAATAAAGCATTTGGGATTCAAAAAGAAATCTTGACAGTTGACACAAATGCATACAGCCAGGGGCATACCCTAGTGTCCTCACGTGGCACCGGCAATATTTGAGAAATTCTTTGTATAATACCTTTAAAGTTTCTATATTATTGTTTAACTTTTTCACTTGATCATTGTCCGCATCACCTGAATAAAAATCTTGGGTTCGTCGTTACTTACAGCCAAACAGATTGTTAGTGTTAAAATGATGCTGACACGGTCTTAACATAGCTGGGTCGAGATTTAACAAAGAAAAGAGAAGGGAGGGGCTTGAGATGAAGGTATCAATTGCCAATACAGCTCAACCATGAATATGTTGGTCCTATGTGACTTTTAACTATATGATTAGTTTTTTGTTTCTTCTTTCAATTGAACCAGACAGACTAAACGGTTTATTTTTAAAACGAAAATTCTATTTGAAACAATTTATTTCAAATAAATTGGACTCGCCAAATAGTAGGGTTGTAAATAGGTCGGTTTCGGTTCGGGTTCATGGTGGACCTGAAACTGGAACCGTTAAGGAGAATGTGGAACCAGATCCGAAACCATTTCGGAACCGGTTTCTTGGCTTCAGAACCGGAACCAGAACCAGAACCATATATGAGATGGGTCTAGATTCGGGTCCGGGTTTAGGTAGCGAATAATATTAAAAAACATGATTTTTAAGAGAGATTTTTGAAAATTGAGGTAATATGTCGGGTCTCGGGTCCGAACCAAGATGGAACCGGACCCGGACCCATTTACTTATCGGGTTCTAAATAAGGACCCAAACCCAGTTTTTAATGGGTCAGAACCTTCGGGTAATTGGAGAATCGGAGATCCATTTACATACCTACCAAATAGGCCGTAAAATTTCTATCTAACCGCTAATGGCAGATAACAAGCCATAACTCAAATGGGCCATAATTACATCCCAATCCATCTCTCTTCAAGTCAAGCCCATTCATGACTAAACTTGAAATCTTATCAAGCCGAGATGAACAGTCCATCACATAACCTGAACCCATGAGGCAGTCAAACCAACCCAGACCCAGCTCAACAAATTCATGACCTAGGTTGCAACCTACCCAATTGTAACAAACCAAGTCCAAACCCCCACTAGGCCTTCAATAGTTCAATTTAAACCACCCCAAACCTTTTTCAAACCACAATCCGCAAAGAGCCACTTCAACCAATCACATTCCAGATCTCACCTCACACGGATCGAACCCCAATCCAACGGCCAACACTCCCTCACCTCCCCGATAAAAACACAAAGAAAGCATCCCCACAACGCAAACACAAGAAAAGGAATCCAAAATCACATTCAATTTCATTTCCACATTTCCACGAGAGAGAGAAAGATGTCTGGGAGAGGGAAAGGAGGGAAGGGTCTTGGAAAGGGAGGAGCGAAGCGGCACAGGAAAGTCCTGCGGGACAACATCCAGGGCATCACGAAGCCTGCGATCCGAAGGCTGGCGCGGCGTGGAGGCGTGAAGCGCATCAGCGGCCTCATCTACGAGGAGACGAGGGGCGTCCTCAAGATCTTCTTGGAGAACGTCATCCGCGACGCCGTTACATACACCGAGCACGCTCGTCGCAAGACCGTTACAGCTATGGATGTCGTCTATGCCCTCAAGCGCCAGGGCCGAACCCTATATGGGTTTGGTGGTTAGCCTTCTTTCAGATCTCTTGGCTGGTGCAGCTAGGTAGGTAGTATTGTAGGTCGGTAGGTAGGTAGGGTTTTCATTAAATATATGTACTTTGATTCACATCTCTTGTGTGAAACCAGATCCATGGAGCTTAGTATGAGAATTTGAGACTTTGAGGTTTTGGAAATGTAAATAGATGTTGGATCTGTTGAGGGTTTTATTCTCGTCTGTGTTGATTGTGTGCCTGCCCACTTGATGATGAAAGGAAAATTTGCCTAGTACCAATTTTGAATTTTTTTTTAGCAATGTGTGAAAGGAATGTCTCTCAACAGACTCATTAAAAACTGGAATCTGAATTGGGGTGTTTTTCTTACATGGAATCTGAATTGGGGTGTTTTCTATTGTGAGAATGTTAAAAACTGGAAATTGAATTGGGGTGTTTTTCTTACATGGAATCTGAATTGGGGTGCTTTTCTATTGTGAGAATGGGAAAGGCTTTAGAAAAGAGGTTTGGCATTTGGCCTGAGTGAGATTGTTTTTAAAATGAAGATGCGATGACCCTAGATGACAACACTAAGGTGTGGGAAGGTTATGATCTTGTTACATGGATGATTCATGTTACATGAAATAAGTTGGTCCAGATAGTTTGTCAGAGATGTGATTTGGGGGATTAAACAGAAAGAAGTTCATATCAAATATTATTTAGAGAGGTGAGTGATGAAACTTGTAAGGTATAAGGGAAAAGGGTTGGCGAGAGGGAGAGGGAGAGGGAGAGCGATGAATGGGGTATTCATTTTCCAGTCACCCCTTGATTTATTTAAAAAAAAAATAAAGAGGAGAATGTGATACTATTTTTGGATATTTACATTAATTTTTACAATTTTTAGAACAATAAAGTATTAGAATTTGTAAATATTTAACTATTGGAAATGACATGATTGTTTGGGCACATTATCTTAACTGCCCACAATTTCTTTTTAGTTTATTACTAGGTTTTCATACTAGAAGCCCCAGTTTTGATAAATCCAGTTCTTTCACACAAATCAAGCCATCTTTTACATACTTTTTACGGCCTGTTTGAAAAGTTAATTAGATTAAGGTCTAAAATAAAATTTTACTTTAAATTAGTTTGTTTGGTGAAATTATAAATTTTTTACTTTGTGAGATAATTAGGGGTTGACTTTTTAAAAATTACAATTTGGAGACCTTCATTTGTGCTTTTTTGAAAATATTATGAAGTTATATTTGTCTAAAATATTTATAATTTTTGCATTTATCTAAAAAACTAAAAATACTCTAAAAAAACAACCCCCTTTGTTATTTTTTCCTTAAGTTTACGTTTTTAGAGGTAAAATCTTTAATCATAAATAAGCTCTAAATTACAAAAGGGAAATATTCAAGTGAGAACTAGTTCTCACCATGCTTTCGTGAAAACTATTGGTGGGGCCAATTAGAAACCAATCCAAACCGTGCATAAACAGTGACCTTCCTTGATAGTTACTAATCCTGAGGTTTGACACCCATCTAAATGGATTGGGCCGTTGGATGGATGATTAAATTTTTGCTTAATATGAAGTCATTAAACTCGCGAGCAATGGATGAAGGGGTTAGAGGCATGAGATTAGGATCAGACTTGATAGTTGGGGTGATCTCACATAGATCTTTCCATCCCCTCTGGTCCCATCCCTAAATGGGACCTATAAATGAGTCCCATAAAAAGTTCTCACAATGATTATGTGAGAACTGTTTTCACTAGAACAAAGCCCATTACAAAATACAATTGGAGATTTACCAAATAATGAGCTCTAAATCTTATTATAGTTTTACTTCTAGGTTTGGTAAACTAGAGGATTTCTACTGTCTGTAGATGTTTGATCCAACAGTTATTTCTTTTTCTAATTTTTTCAAAATTCATGAAAAATCAAGGGCCGAGTTCTCAACCCATAGTCGTCTTTAGCTCTCTTGGGAATTTGGACGGTTTGGATCTTGCAAGTGGTGCACACCTGCATAAAAATTTAATAGTTTAAAATTTAAATTTATTTACGAATATCTCAACATTTATGATGGATCAATGGTTGATATTTGACATAACAATGGTTGATATTTGACATAACAGCCATTTTGGGCCTTATAATCATAATTAATGGTTCCAATCTTGATTGTGGGATCCATACAGTAGGTTTCCAAAGCAAAAAAGATAATATATAAGGTAATAATTTTGTACAACGATTTATATGTTGCAGCGTCTTCTTCCTCTGCTTGGTTGAAAGCGGCTGAAATTTTGGTTTCTAATTTTCACATTATCTATGATGAGTCATGTTGTGGGATTTAACCTCATAACCATTTTAGGCATAATAAAGAGATTGAACGGTTCTAATTTTGCAAACGGCCCTCATAGAAGTCCAAAATAATAATCCAACAATCTGGTTTTTTTTTTTTTAATAAATATCTTGAAATATACAATGAATAAATATCTAACAGCTGATACATACCTTTGCTGGTGCAATTTTGGGGTTTCTAAAGATAATTAATGATTTGGATCGTGATTGTGGTGCCCATAAGGCAGGTTTTCAACTAGAAAAAGGAAAACCTCTTTGCATATATTGATTTCTGCAATCGAACAGTGGAGGTCGGAATTTTGGAAAAATTTGAAAATGCAAATGTGGGGATTTTGAATGCCAACTTTCCTCTCATTTTCAAATGTGGATTTTCCGCGGAAGCAAAGTAAACCGAGAGGATTTTGCTGCGTCGACGTCTGCCAAACGTGCCCTCAAATTTAAATTTTTTATTGGTTATGCATCTGAAAACCCAAAATTGAGTCGTCATTGATACAATTTTCAGTAACTTAAATATTTGTTTAGTTAATTTACTACTGAGTTCAGACCAGCTTGTTTTTATAGCCTTAATATGTCTTTGGCTCTAATCTTAGTTAGATCAAAGTATAATTAATTAAAACCCTAGAACGAATGGCATATCTGTCTGGAAAATTAACGTAGCCCTGGTAACTTGAGTGAGTCCAACCAAGTATTAACTTAAACAAACTCAACAAAAACGAGCCAAAGAAAAAACAGAAACTCGTTAAACTCGCCCAACTCAATGACTCACTCAGATAGCACACAAGGTGAGTTTTGGCGTTTAAACCGAGTCACACGACTCACACCCCACGGACCAGGAAATAGATCATAACCACCCCCATAGATCAACTTACACCATTTTCCCATTCACCTTCTTCCTTCTGAAGCTTCTCTTCTCCCACTGCGTCTGAAGATTTCCAAAGCCTCTGATCGATCGAAAAAATGCAGCATCTTCTTCTTCTGCAAATCATACTCCGGTAATCTCTCTCTCTCTCTCTCTCTATATATATATATATATATATCATACTCACATAACCTAAATCCAGACACTAGATCTGAGTAGAATTCGAATTCGAAACCCTAGATCTGTACAGAATTCGAAACCCTAGATCTGCGAAAAACCGCTCCAAAACCCTAGAAAGAAAACACAAGAGAAGAGAAGAGGAGAAATGGCGTGCCTGGCCCTCTCTCTGCAACCATCCAACGGCCCAGATATCCTCCTCCAAACCCGCGAATGGTTCCCTCCCGCCCGCGCCCTAGTCGCCCTCTCCTCCTTCCGCCAGACGCGCCTCTCCCTCTCCGCCTCCTCCAACAAAACCAACCCCAACACCACCACCGCTGCCACCGCCTCAGACGACTTCTTAGACGCCTCCCTTGGCGATGACCCCCTCGCCGCCTCCAGCGGCCAGCTCATCGTCGGCGTCGAGTCCAAGTACCGCGTCGTCTACCGCCTCGTCAATTCCATCTATGTACTCGCCATCACCACCGTGGAATCCAACGACTCCCCCATTAATAACGTTTTCGAGTGCATCAGTGTTGTTAATCAGGCTGTCTCCGTCGTGGTCGCTGCCTGCCGCGGCGTGGATGTCACCCCGGAGAAGCTGCACCGCAAGTACGCCGAGGTCTACATGGCCC
Organism: Litsea cubeba; assembly: GCA_012931725.1. Classification (NCBI taxonomy): domain Eukaryota; kingdom Viridiplantae; phylum Streptophyta; class Magnoliopsida; order Laurales; family Lauraceae; genus Litsea; species Litsea cubeba. The sequence goes on along the minus strand of CM022949.1, from coordinate 905,383 downwards.
TTGATATAGTTCTCCGTGGCGGTGTGAGTAGCACCCGCCTCGCGGCCATTCTCTCCTCTATGCATGGTGAAACCATTGCGAAGATGGTTCACTCTTCAATTGAGGCGGAGAACAGGGCGCGAGGGGCCGAGAGCTGGCCTGCTGTGGAGGGGCAGGCGGTGGAGCACCAGGCGAATGTGGAATTGTTCTCGAATTCCCTCTTTGAGCTGCCCCCTGAGACTCTGGCTGCTGGTGATGAGGTAGCAGCCACCCTCGCCCCTCCACCACCTGAGACGCAGGAGCAGCCCCAGCAGAAGGCAGATGAGTCCGCCCCGGCGGAGAAAGACCCTTTTGCTGCGAGCGATGCCATTAACAAGCCGGAGGAGCTTGTGGGTGGGTTCAAGAAGAGCAAGGATAAAGCATTGCCGTCTGATGTGGCGGTTGCGCTGGCAGGTCTTGAAGTTACTACTCTTCCACCTGCTGCTGCTACCCAGTCTACATTTATTGGAGTTGAGGGGTTTGAAGGAGATTATGGTGGTGTTGAGTTTGGAAAGGAGGAGACAACATTGTCCGAAGCTTTCGAAGGGTTCAATGATGCTTTTGGTGGAGGATTGGATGCATCAGAATTTGTGGGGACTGCAAAGACAGCAAAACCACAGGGGCTTGGTGGATTGGAGCTGCTGCATACCTCAGATCGGCCCGCTGCAGAGAAGTCAGCTGCTGCGGATGCAGCTGGCACTCTAGAGAACCTTTTGGTGAAGAAAACGGAAGAAATGAAAGGTCCCCAGATGTACATTTCAGAAGAAATCAGTGCGGAATTCCGGGAATCGCTGCTTGCTAGAGTTGGGTTACAGGGCATTGTCTATTTGAAGACAATGCCGCCGAAGCAATCTGGTGAGGACACTGAATTCTCTTTCCGCATCGATGGCACAGCTGGGGTCAAGAGAGTTGTGATGCAAGGCTCTCGAATTAGCAGCCTTGGGAATGGGCTGTTTCATGTGAGGACCGCACCATCTGAGGAACCCATACCTATTTTGAAATACAGCCTGCAGCCTCGTTTCACTCCGATCCCTTTGCGGGTTCGTTTGGCTGCACGTTATAGCGGGACTTTGCTGTCATTGATGGTACAGTATGCTTCAAACCCGGAGTTACCTGTGCCTTTGAAGGATGTGACATTTGTTGTGAAACTACCAGTGGATCCCACTCTGCTGAAGGTCTCACCAAAGGCTGTTTTGAATCGAGCGGAGAAGGAGCTGAAATGGCATGTGGAGGAAGTTCCGCTGAGGGGCCCGCCTGGTCGTCTGAGAGCACGGATTCCCATTGATTCTGCTGACCAAGAAGCCGTGGGAGAAATTGATGTTACGGGGTTTGTGAAATTCTCTGCACAAGGAGCAAACACACTGTCTGGGGTTTCTTTACGGCCAGTTTCGGATGAAAAGATGGACTTTTATCTAGTCAATCACAGGTATGCAAGTGGGATTTATACGTGCTGTTGATGCAGATAAATGCTCGTCTGTTTGCTGTTTGCATCATTTTCCTTTTTCTTTTTTCTTTTTTCTTTTTTCTTTTTTCTTAGGCTTTCATTTGCAGTTTCAAGTGAGTGGTGTAATGAATTGTTTGTAACTTTTTTGGCATTGCAACGAATTTCTATTATTCAATTCCCTTTATTTTGTGGAAAGAATTGTTTGTTGTCAATATTGGTGTTGAACATCTGTTGGTGTGAGAAATAGATGTGTGTATGTGCTTTAAACTTCAACTCGGATAGTAATTGTGTCTACGTGTTTGGTTAATTTTTCTAGATCTTTTTGACTTGTGTGAATGTTTTTCATTTTGATGTTGGTACATCCTTAATGTGGATGTTTGAACCAATCACCAATCAGTCAATGAAACTAATCCCATAATCCTTCCCCCCATTTGACCCTGCCACCGTCTTCCAAGCCTCGAAGATTTTGGAGATTGTCTCGGGGAGCAGCCCACTGCATTCAAACCAACTGAGGATCGATCTCCATATCAGTTGCATGAACCTGCAATTAAGAAATAGATGGTCCACCGATGCTACAATTTTACATCTTTTAATATGTTTAGTCTTTGGTTGGATGATAGTTAATTGATTGGAACAGGAATTATATTAGTTTGTGTTTCTGTAGAATGCCAGAGGTTTCTTTTGAAAATTTGGAGTTTTGCTTAGGCACTCTTCATACTTGTAGGAGAATTCTGCACTTGTATTTATGACAATGCATTCAAGTCTATCATCTCGGCACCTTATTCATGAAGCTTGAACTCCATCATGGGTTCATTTTCATTCTATCATCTGAATGCTAGTTATGATGCTGCCATTTGGATTGACTCTTCTGGGGCTAGAATTAAGGCCTGTATTGCACACTTTGATGTTAAATTACAGTAAAAAATTACTTGCATCAGCCTTATGACAATATCACAGATATGAATGGAATCAGATGCGCATCAGGTTAGTGCTGGGGTTTATTCCCTTCAGCTATTGATTTACACTCTTGATTTGGATAAGAAGGCAATATATGCTAGTCAAACTGGGTTGATTCATTCATCAAGGGCTCTCATGTTAAGGCACATACCCATCTTATCATCTGTATAAATGTGAGGATATGACACTGCCAACATCCCAGCCATTCATTTGTAATGCAATCTACATGTAACAGCCATTTGATGTCAAAAGGGAAATTTTCAGCTTGATGATGTCTTGTTGATATTGGATCATCCAACACTTTGCGTCAATTGTATATACAAGATGCTGGTGGTAGTTAACACATCTGTTTGACCTCATGTTCAGAGACACTGTATTTGTCTTATTGTTGAACATGAATCATTAGCCATCTTGGCACATGTCAGGTCAGATGCTGACCAAGTTGAGTGAGGCTTTGATGAGTTTGGCCTGTTCCAACTGATGCTTCTTCTGATTTGCCGGATTTCTATCCATTTAGTTTGAACTCCTTTTCCATTCATGTTCAAATTGACTTTATCCCTCTTTTGTTCACATCAACTGTTGAACAAGATTTAACACTTGATTAGAGACGTAACAAAATGATACATATAGTGTGCAGGTGAATCTTATGCTTGCGGGAAGCAGAGGACACCACTCACTTTGTATTAATTATCCATTTGCATATGTGTTTTGTAGCCATTTCCTTAATCCATTCGTGTCATTTGCTGATGCCTTGTCCAGTGAAAGAATTTAGGGATTTTTGGATTTCAATCTAGGAGGGGTTCTGTATTATAGAAATCTATTTTGGTTGATGTGATATGGTCTATATGGCTTGAACATGCTAGGACATTTCAGATCTACCCAGAGCAGTGTATGAAGTTGCTACGAGGTGCAATCTGTGACTTTTTTTGTAGGTTAACCTAATTAAGGAGTTTGGTAACATCTACAAATCTGATATATGGAGATGCTGTTGGAATAGTGATTCTACACCTTTTAGCTTGATTTTATGTGCTTGTGATTAGACTTTCTTGGGCTTGTATCTCTATTTCGTTTAACGAAAAAAAGAGTTATAATTCAAGAAAAAAGATGGTTAAGTTAATGAAAATGAGAATAGGCATAGGAGTGGGAGCCTGCTTTTACTGCTAGTCCCAAGCCCGGGTAAAGGAGGAGGGTTGCGTTAGGTAGGTTGATAGTCAGCATAAAATTGTCACAACCCAAATACCCTAACATGATGATGATGATGATGGGTGGGGCATTTGGTTTGATGTCTTGTTTACCTATTCTTTATGGGGCCTTCACAAAATGGATTTTAATGTATGGATGTTTTGAGACTGATCAAGAAAAGAAAAAAAAATATGGATATTATTTTTGCTTGGCCTGCCACTTGACCTAGAATGGCAAGGTTTTTCTGCCATTGCTAGGGACTAATCCTTGGTCAGCCTTAATGCCAGGGCAAGTGCCTTGCCACTGATCCGATAGTCGGTTGGCAATGTATGGATGTTTTGAGTATGGGTCCTTGCAAATGTATGGATCCAATAGTGGGTTGGCAAATTATGGATGTATTAATTATATTGGGGTTTTTTTTGGAATCTCTAGTTCTGACCTTTTGACTTTATTGCTTTGTTAAACAAGCCATTCAGAAGGGACATACATTAAAGGGAACACAATAGAGTCATATAGTTTGAACAAGGTTTCTTAGTGAGGCAAATCTTGGACGGATAGTATCGATAGGGTGGTTTGGAATTGGGTGTCTATGGGTCATCAATTTGTTTTTTTCCTCAACACGAGTGGTAGACCTAATGCCTTTTGTTCCTTAGCTAGGGTTGGCTTAGACACCTAGAGACTGGAGACTTTTTGTTGGCTGGCCTTGGACAACACAATCCTCAGCTTCTGCCTCAGCTTCTGTCTTCTTCACAACCAATGGGTGGGTGGGTGGTGGCCATTCATCACATGGTTTTAAAAATCTCGGGCTCGGCCTTCATTAAGCTGGGTCGAGTCGAGGCCCCATCCCAACTCCATCTTCTTCTTCTTAACAAACCCCCTCTCAAACCCCTTCTTCTCAACAAACCCACTCTCTCAAACCCTTTCTTCTTCTCAACAAAACCTCTCTCAAACCCTAACCCAACTGACACTCTTCTCAAACCCTTTGCCATACCATAAACCAACAAACCCTCTTTCAAACCCTAGCTCCACAAAACTCAATAAGTCTTCTCTCTCTCTCTCTCTCTCTCTCTCTCTCTCTCTCTCTCTCTCTCTCTCTCTCTCTCTCTCTCTCTCTCTCTCTCTCTCTCTCTCTCTCTCTCTCTCTCTCTCTCTCTCTCTCTCTCTCTCTCTCTCTCTCTCTCTCTCTCTCTCTCTCTCAGCAGTTCCATGCTTGGCCAAGTCGCATGTGACTCAGCCGAGTTGATTGGAATTGAACTCAGACTTGGCCACGCCAAGCTCGAGTCTGATATTATCATCAAAGCCTTGTCCCAAGTCCCAACTGTGTTGGGGTTGGCTACATGAATTCGGTTTCTCTAATCTGATCTTTTCCGAATTCATGTTTGGATTGTGACAAAAGTTTTATACTGGTTGTCAACTACCTAACGCAACCCTTCTGGGCTTGGGACCGGCAGAAAAACTTAATACTTACCCCTTCCCATTCATGACAGCCTTTTTTTTTTTTTTGTGGTCCCACTTGAGATGTCTGTTCTTGATCCATACTTAAGGCTGCTTTTCAGATATTGTTGTTGACAGATACAGTTGATTCATTTACATTTATTGACAGCTATTGCTGATAAACACTGTTAGCAAAATTTTATTTTACATGCATTTATAGGTATTGATGAACTTAGTTCGGATATTTATATGCATGCAAATGTCTTTCCTCCTTTCTTCTGCCATGTGTTGTTTATTGTTAGGTCTCAAGCCCAGACAAAGGAGGATTGTGTTGGATTGGCAGTCAGCTATAGAAGCTTCCTGTGCCTCATTATGGGTTCCAGTGATTTTTAGCCCATATGAGTGTGATATTTACCCATAATGCTATGGCATTCTTCTCAAAATTTCGTACTACAACTTAACTAGAATGGGCTGGTTAAGGTGTCCCATTGAAGTTCTAAACAAACTGGGGGCAACTGGGGAGAGAAACAAATAAGGACTCTTGTAATGACCGTTTCACTGGTGTTTAGCTTTTTTCATGTGTGTGTCAAATTTACCCATAATGCTAATGCAGCTTCCGAAATGATGCACTATAACTTCAATAGATTGTAGCATTTAGTGAGCATGGGTTGGTTAAGACATCCCGTTGAAGCCCATTGAAGTAATGAATGCCATAGGGGCAGGTGGGGAGAGAAATAAGCAAGGACTTGCACTGTTGCACACCTTCAGCAGCAGGACATGTTAAGATGGTAACTAAAAGTAAAACTAAGATGGGTCTCTTGTAACATGGGTACTTTAATGGGAAAGATCTTGCAACTAGTAGATACTATGAAGAAGAGGATAATATAGATTGTTTGTTGGGGACCAAGTGGAATGCGGAGAAGGCTGGGGACCTTGGGGAAAGGTTCAAGTTTTCTATTTAGAAAACTGGAATACTAGTAATGGAGTAGCCTTTGTAGTTGAGAAAAACTTAGAGGATAAAAATGTAAAGGTGAAGAGTAAGGATACAGGGTCAAAATAGTCTAGATTATATTAGGTGCAAAAATCCTAAACATTGTCAGTGCTCATGTGCACAAAGCGGGCGTTTAAGCGAAAATTTAAAAAAAAAAAAAAGATTTTTTGAACTTGATGGATGAGATAGTGCAAGATGTACTTGATGGAATAACTACTGTAGTTGCAGGGGAGATATAGTTTGGTCAGCAGAACGATGGAGGACACCTTCTTGACTTTGAAGTTGACTTTGATCTAGCATTAGCTAGCACACACTTTGAGAAGGAAGAATGCCTTTTAACAGTTAAGAGCATCTCATATAGATCACAAATAGATTGCTTCTTAGGCATAGAAAACTATCAATTTGTAATGCATCATTTGGCAATCAAATCCTTGGGGATTCGTCACCAGTTTTCCACAAAGTTGTGGAAATCCCATGTTTGGCAATTGTAAATCCCCAAGGATTTGGGCCAGTGGAAATCCTCATTTTTGAGGATTTATTGGTCTGACCACCACCCATAAGATTTGGAGATCCTCATCTTTCTGGGTTTACACACTGATACCAGTTTTTCTCAGCTATATGCATTGATATACACTGATATTGATGTGAAATTCTCAGCTATTCAAATTCTCAACAAGGATTCCTGTTCTTGGGGCAGTGAAGAATCCTCAAATCTGCAGATTCCTCACCTGCTACCAAACATGCCATAAAGATTGTAAATTCGTCTCCTTTAACTCAATGTAGGCTAATGATTTTGGCTATTTTGGTTAAGAGTATAGTAGCAACGAAAGGAGTGAGGGATTGACTAAAAATATAATGTTCTGATGGATAGGGGGAAAGAATAACTTGAGGCTAGGCAGCCGAATTGGTATATGAATTCTGCTGAATTTTGGGATCAGATGCAGCTTGTATTAAACAAGTTGTTGAATATATTCTTAGGGAATCTAAGCGGGAATAAGGGCTGGACACGTGTGACATGTTAGTGTGACGCTGCATGCTGGGATCACATGAAGCATGGTTGCAGAAAAGCGGTTCCAGTTCCTCTTGTATTGAACAGGTTGGACATGCAGGCTAATGATGTTGGATATTGTGGTTAAGAGTAGAGTAGCTTATAAAGGAGTGAGGGATGGCCTAAAAATCAAATGGTCTTATGTAAATGTGGAAAAATAACAACAATTATAGAATTTCTTAAGGCAAGGCAAGTGGAATTGGTATTTGATCAGATAACCACTTGTGTTAAACAGGCTGACAAAGAGGTTCTTTGGGAATCCAAGGGGTATAAGAGTTGGAACGTAGAACCAATTCGTTGTGACCACACTCCAGACACATGCAGGGAAAGGCTTTTTTGGCAGAGTCGCTAAAATTAGTTCAAATTTATTTCTTTCTGCTTGGAAATTTTTTCTGCTTGGAAATTTGGAATGTTTTCGTTGGCATCACATAATTCTTGATGTACAGAAACATGCCTGTAAGGAAACCTGGTGGTGGAACACATTAAAATAGAGCCAAAAGGAATTAGTTTTTTCATTAGTGTTATATATATCCCTGATGCTAAGGCATTCTTCAGAAGTGACATGGTACGACTTAATTGTAGCATGAACATGGGTTGGAGGCGTCCCTTTGTAGTGAAACAAAATGGGGGCAGGTGGGGAGGAAGTAATGTGCAAGGGATCGCACACCTATGAAGGGAAAAAACATGTTATGATGGTAGATTACAAACTAAGATGGGCCTCTTGCAACTTGGTTACTTAAGGAGAAAGAGCTTGCAACAGATATTATGAAAAGAGGATAAATATAGCTTGTTTTTAAGGGACTAAGTGGAAGGGGGAGACGAAGAAGGCTTGGGACCTTGGGGAAGGGTTCAAGCGTTTCTATATAGGAAACTGAAATTCTAGAAATGGAGTAGGCATTGTAGTTGAGAAAAAACTTAAGGGATAAGAATGTAATGGTGAAGAGGAATGATTATATTAGGTGAAAAAATCTCTAACATTGTTAGCATGTGCGCAAAACGGGGGTTTGAGTGAAAATGAGAAAAAGATCTTTTTGAACTTGATGGATAATCGAATGCATCATATACTTGTTGGAGTAAGTTTAGTTAGAGGAGACCTTGTAAACGGTGATGTTGATGAAAAGGAATGGATACGTCATAACACGTGGGAGATATAGTTTTGATCGACAAAATGACGGGGATACTGTTCTTGACTTCCCTATTGACTTTGATCTGGCATTAGCTAGCATGTACTTTGACAAGAAGAAAGAACGCCTTTCAACAGTTAAGAGCAGCTCATACAAAATGATCAATTTGTTGTCCTTGCCGCCGCCGCTGTCATCATCATCAAAACTGTCCCAATTTGTAGGGGTCGGCTGTATGAATTTTGTTTCTCCATTCTGGTCTAACCTAATCCAAATCCTTGGATGGATTGCAATTCTTCAAATCCATCGTTACTACTTCCATCCATGTCCTCGGTCTTCTCCTTTTCCTTAGTGGGCCATAAACGTGTATAGAAAAACTTTTACTCAATGAACATCGTTGTTGGCTTGCATTGTAGGGTTTTAAAAATCAGTCGAGTCCGAGTTGACTTGACCGAATCGACTCAGACTTCGACACAGCCTTCACCGAATCGGGTCGAGTTCGACTCGGCTGAGTCCCTATCCCAACTCTTTCTTCTTCTTCTTCTTCTTCTTTCTTTACAACCCTAACTTTCTTTGAAACCTACTTTTGAACTCTTACCCCTAATCCAACGACCCCTCTTTCACACCCTAACCCAATAAACCCTTTCCCAATTCTAATCCCACAAAACTCAGTATACCCTTTCTCTCAAATTCTAGCTTAACAAACTCCCTTTGAAAAAGGGGGGAAAATAGTCATGGAATGCCTTCCCTTCACCATCGAGAAAGCTCCAGCGTCCCCTAGGTTTTTCTATAGTAGTTCGGGAGACCTTTTTTTTTAAGGAAGACTCAAAGCATGCAATTGAGAAGAGAGCTTTGCATTTACCATATGCCAATGAGAGGAGTTTTGCGAGTGTGGGGGCGTTATTTTATATGATTGCTGCCTGGAAAAAGGGTGAGGGCGTTGATGGGCTTTATGCTTGGGGACTGGAGAGGGGAGAGAGCCCCTGTTTCAAAGAAAAGAAGAGGGGAAAAGGTTTGCACAAGTTCCCTAAAAATAAAATAAAATAAGTACATTTAACTTGGTTTAGTCGAGTCACTCTTGCTCGGCTAAGGCTTGAGTCCAAGTCCAATATTTTAAATACTACTGCATTGGACATGTCTGAACTATCTCAAACGAGTCTCTCTTAATTTATCACCTATTGATGCTATCCCTAAATGCTTTTGAAAGTGCTTATTTCTGATTCCATCTTTCATAGTTACCACACATGTATCTCAATAATTTAATCTCTACTGCACTCATTTTTGTACGTGTTGCTTCTTGATTGGCCAACATTTTACTCCACAGGTAATAGCTTCTAATCACCATCCTGTAAAATTTTCTCTTCAACCTTGTCGGTAGGCGCCGATCACAAAGCACTCCAGAAGCAAGTCTCAACTTAAACCATCTTAGTCTTAACCTATATTGAACATCTTTTGAGTCTTTGATTCCATCTGTACTAATTATTGAGCTAAGGTATCAAAGTGAATCTCTTTGTGAGCTTCAATTCTCCAATGAAGTTGCAATTTATATATTTTGTCTTTGTACGACTTAATTTAAAGCCCTTGGATTCTAACGTCTCCCACCATCTCTCAATTTTGAACGCACTCCGTCTCTCTAGTAATCCAACAACGCTGTATCAATTGCAAAAAACATACACCAAGGTATCTCTTGAATATGAGCAACTAACTCATCCATAATCAATGCAAAGAGATAAAGGGCTCATAGCTGACTCTTGATGCAAACTTATGGTCACTGAAAATCACAAGTCTTTCCACAAGTGCTTCTCACACTCATCATTGCTCACTCATACATGTCTTTAATGTTGTCAGTGACTCAGTATAACCGCTTGGGATACTCCTTTTATAAAAAACCATCAAATTAAATCTTTACGTATCTTGTTGTAGGCTTGCTAAATCGATGAAGACCATATGAGGACTTTTCCTCTTCTCTCGGTATTTTCCATTAATTGCCTAAGTGAGAAGATAGCTTCCATAGTTGACCTTTTTGGCATAAATCAAATTGATTTTTAGATATCTTGTTATATTGTCGTAGTCTTTGCACTCTCTTTCATAGTTTCATAGTGCGACTTGGTGCAACTTTATATATCCTTTGTTCTTGTGTATAGGTATTACAACACTTCTTCATTCATCCAACATTTTCTTTGTTTGATTTATTATTGACCAGCCTGATTAACCAAACCCATCCAACTTCTCCTAAGCATTTCGAAGCCTCTATCATAATGCCATCTGGCACTAGAGCCTTTCTTGTCTTCATTTTTGCCAATGCTTCTTCAGTACTTCACTGCCTTTTCACTGTGTTAAACACCTGCTAAATTGCTAACTAATCCTATGCAAACGCTAGCCTTAAATCTGGATCACCTAAATGCAACCCAAAATCCTTTACAATCAACACAGAATCTACATCTCTGAAACTCGTCCGAAATGCCTCTGTAAATGTGTCTTTAAGGTTTCAAGCACAAACCAAACAATTCTCACTCAGTCCAGTCCATCACCCTTCCATCCACAGACCAGTCCCAATCACCTAAAACCCAGCTGAAATCTAACTAAACTGTCCCTGATATATGTAACATTGAACATCCTTATTCTGCACTAAATTTCAGTTTTAAACCGACTCCAAACTCAGCTAGTACTGCATAAATAAACCTTAAATTCAGCCAACAGCTACCAAACCAGGCCTGATAGGGGTCAGGGTGTCTAGTTTTCCAAGATGGGTATCTTTGTCGATTTCTCGGTGGGTTGTTTTTGTATTTGTTAGAAAAGTTGGGGTTCATTCATGACTTTCCCATGGAGGGGTGTGCCTTTGCAACTGTCAGAAAAGGGAGGAGTTATCTGTAAATTTCCTATTAATGGCTGCCTTTAATTGTCATAAAATAGAAGGGTATGTATATTTAAATTTCTGTGCAGGGGTGTCCTTATAATTGTCAAAAAAGGAGGGGCACATTTGTAAATTTTGCAGGGTGTAAATGGCTTGAATAACTGAACCATGTCCCACTTGTGCACAGGGAAACTCAAGCAACTGTACAGCTTGTCAGAATAAGCTTTGTGTTGTGATTCTATGCATTCATTCAATTTATATTAGTGAGTTCAAGGTTACTTGTGACTCTAATGAAGTGGAGGTGCTAGCAATTTTCGAAGGTCTTAGATTGTTTTCAACAAGATATAGTGGTGCCCTTGTGTTAGAAAGTGATTCTTCAAATGCGATTGCGTGGGTATCTAACCGAAAGTCTAACCCATGAAAATTTCAATTCCCCTTCAATGAAATTAGGGAGATTTCAGCTCGCATTAATGTCTCCTTCCGTCATGAGATTAGATCCGCCAACTCAATGGCGGATGTGCTAGCAAAGCAAGGGGTGGATAGGTTAATTCCTTGGGGTGAGTGTCATTTTGTAATTGGAGTTGTGGCTGATGCTTCTCTCTTGCACCTTCCAACTCCTCTTTTCTTTAAGTTTTGATGTATTCTTTTCTGCCTTCTTTAATGAAATCTTTGTTACCGTTTTTTTAAAAAAAGGTTACTTGTAGATTTCAATTGAAAAGGGGTGTGGGAATTGGTTGTTTTCCTTACAAAATTCTAGGACAAGAAATTGTGATTGAGCATAGAAAAAGAGCTGCAATTATTTTACAGGCCAGAAAGAAGGGGTGGTTGGTTATGTTGCTGTTGGAAGTCACGTGTCACTGTTTGAGATTAAGAATTGTGGTAGCAAGCATCCATCACCTTCAGTACCTAGTTAGGTAAGATTGTGATTTATAATTGTTATGATATCTTCGGTTGGTAAGGAATCTAGAAGATGTGGTCCACAGAAGATTGGAAATTGTAAGAGATTTCGTTCTTGGAATTTTTAATCTGGGTCTCACTGGATTTTGGTTCAGAAGTATTTATGACCAATTAATTTCAATGATGTATATTGCAGTTGTGGTGAGGAGGTTGGGCCCATTAAAATTTTCTCTTACCGATGGGCCTCGATGTGAGGCCCATCAATCTTTATTATGTTTTGCATTTTTCAGTTACATATGTATTATTATTCTCTATCTTCAGCTGTACCCTTCGATGCCAGTAATTAGCCAATGAAAGTGGTTATCAGGTTTTATATAGTGAGGTATTTACTGACATGATAGTGGTGAATGATAAATGTGTGAGGCCAAGGTTTTTGACTAAGGAATTTCTGCACATCTGGTGATTGGGGTTTGTTTTCACTGTGGGGAGTGGGGAGAGAGTAGGGGAACTAGTTCCCAACAAAGATGAGCAAAATTGATGGTCACTTGTCACTGAATAGTTCACTTTTCATCCTTTAAATCAGGGTTTTAGACCATGATCTCACCCTGCAGCTCTGATAGTTTCAAGTCCTAGCCTGCTTATGTTTGTTGTCTTGGGTGTTTTTGAGCTCACATTTAGCACTTAAAACTTGGGTTTGGTTGTGTTTTTCATGGTTTCACCGTGGGTTTGCGCTCAGATTTCAACACAAGTGAGGGTTCTGCTAAACTCGAAAAGATTATTTTAAACAATATCGAAACCCAAACCTAATTTTGTGCTCCATCATCGGGTTGGTTAGGTACTGCGTATCTTGAATCAGTCAGAACTCAGGAGGTGAGTGTAGCACAAGGTGGAACAGGTGAAGTTGGAGTGGGTCCGGGTTTATCTGAACTTGTTGCCGTCCCTAGAATATGGTAGGTACTTTATTCGTGTCTTAGTAGTGTAATTATAGGGTTCGATTGATTTTCTTTAATAATAACCCTAATCACCTTCTCAATTTACCCAATTTAGCCTATTTTTTTAGGTTGCTGTTACCTCTCTATTCCAGCCAGGTTTTGAACCTAGCTACCTTGCTTCCTTACCCTAGAAAGACTTTGATGTCATTTATCAGATGACCTAACAGGGGGTGGGCATAGTAGTTAGATACCTATTCCCAAAAAAAAAAAGAAAAAAACATTTTCCTATTTGAATGACATGAAAATGCCTAAGCAAAAGCAAGAACCTGGGATTCTTAAAACAGGTCCATTCACATGAGTGTGGAAAGTCTAAAGCCACATGGCCTCTCAGTAGATCTTCATCCTTCGGCACTTTTTTTTGTTAACCTCTTGATATGTTATTTAAGTTATCAGGAACTTGCTTAGTTTTACAACTTATTTTTGCTTCCCGAGTCAGGGCCAGTTGAGCCACTCGGTAGATCACTGAGTTGGTTGAGGCAAGCAGATCTGACCTAATATCCGCCGAGTCTCATCATTGGTTCAAATATTTTTGAGTCAAGCAAAGTCTCATCATTGGTTCCAAGTCTTTTCTCGACTGTGTGGGCTAGGCCAAATTTTATCTTAGTTTAAAATGCTCAAAGATTTGGTTTGACAAGTTTTATAGTCCATCCTCTTTATTACATCAAAGTCTCCTATTTCTGACTCTGCACTGATAGACAATGACACACGAGGCAATGTGAAAAAAAACGAAGCAGTGAAAACTTGCCAATCATGATTTGAAGGATAGAGGATTAGCATTTTTTTACTTTCCAATAAAGAAAAGGAGAGTTGGGCATTGAGAAGAGAGAGCTGAAAAAAATATTTCTAGAATACAATGGGAGGTTACATGTGATGCTGAGAGAAGTTATTGGCAGCAAAAACCCATGCTCTGTTAGGTGAGATTTTAATATTTTCACTACCATGAAATCATCACTTGGCATTGAGCAAATAGAAAAACTCAATATGTGATCAGAAAGTGGCAAAGGGTTCATATGCATGGAATTCGTGTTAACTGTGGAGGAGTCCTTGGCTTTTATAGTTCAATGTTACGTGTTTATCATATCTTATATAGAGTATTTGTGGAAGTTGATGCAGACAGCCCAACTAGTGGCCCACCTTCCCCCAAGATGGAGTGATCCCCTTCCAGGTCCTTTGTAGGCATTGGGAAAAAAACTAAATGGATATGATATCTGGATCTGGTGAATAAAAATGAAGCCCACTGTTTGGGTGGCTTGGATTATGTAAATTGATTGGAGTCCAACATCCTCTCCTTTTCTGGGCAAGTTATTTTATAATGTGCCCAAAAAAAGAAGAAGAGAAAGATATGAATTTGGGGTAGGCAATAAATTCTCAAAACAGACCCATCCAAACCCACTCCATGAATACTAACCTTTCAAGTCTCCATCCAACTTCCCGTGAACGTTCAAGCTGTCTCTCTTCCTCTTCTTCCAAACGCCAATCCGGTGTCCATTTCCTTCACCTACAGCATCTCTCACTCTCTCTCTCTCTCTCACACACCAACCATCAGTATGAGTCATGGGCCCTTGTTTTAAAATTTGACCAGGTTCGGATTGTATTTTTCTAAGTGGTAAAAAATGAAGCCAGCAGTATGAGTTGGGCCCTTGGGCCCTGTTTTAAACCTTGACGAGGTTCGGATTGCATTTTTCTAAGTGGTTAAAAATGAAGAATCAAAGGTCACATATGCATTTTCACCTTATATCCTTCACCCCTCATGTCATATCCTTCTCACCACCTCAAATAATCTTTTGGTGAACTAATTTGGACATGAATTTCTATGTTTGTGCACAGGCCCTAATATTTGTATCTACAACTTAGACAATAGTTGCCTTATTAATGACAATTTTAAATAGACGAATTCTAATCATGCCATAATCTAAGTTGATTTATAAGAAAATGATGTTGCCATTTATTGGTTCAGACAATATTATGTGGATCCCACCTTAAATGGTCCATGTTTCTCAAAACCATTTTGATTCTCTTACCATTAAATCAATGGCCACTACATTTCACATAGACAATATTATTTTGTGAATTCCTTTTGTAACGCATGCAAAATGTTTCCACTCTCTCGTTTTTTTTGTGCAAATCTTGATTGAAAACTGAAAATATGAGGAATTCTTTGCCAGAACAATGTAAAATGCCAAAAGTCAAATAGAATAAATTTGGATATAATATGGTTTCTTTGAAAAGCTTGAAAAGGAAAAAGCAGCACATAGATATTCATATGTGTACTTGTGTGACTTTGAGTCTTTGAAGTGTCTTTTATAACATTCTTTTGGTGAAAAATCAGAAAGGGTGTTTGTGGCTTGTATATCTTGAAGTTTCTTTTTAGAGTCATACAAAAGTTGTTTACAAAATGAAGTGGATCATTCATCTAGGTGCATATAACTCTTATAGTACAGTTCCAGGATCAAAATCAAGTATTAAACCATCTTTTTAAAGATATAGGACATGTTGATGAAAAACTATATAGGTACACATGTATAATACATGTATTATATGTGAACTAACCATGGTCAAGACGGTAGTTAAATGAAAAAGTTGCTGCATTATATTTTAAGTTTTATATACTTAAGAAAAGTAGCACTCTTTCAAATTCACTTTTAGGTTGGACAACAGTTTCATTTCATTGTACAATGACATGATGCTATATAACATTGTACTCAAATTTAGGACACAGTTCAAATGTGATTTTTTTTTTTAAAATCTGGTTTGCTATTAGAAAATAATATAACCGAATTGCAATCTCATCTTCATCTTCATACAAATGCACCTTTTGATCATGTTTGTTTGTATTAGATTACATAGAACTTGAATATGAGATTCATTTTTAAATGAGATTTTCTATGGGTTAATTATTAAAAAGGAGAGTGGTGAAGGATATGAGTTAAGGGATGGCAGATAGGTCTTCATTTTAAATCACTAATAACATTAATCCTATGCTTTCAATTCCTATGAATTTTTCGCAAACAAATAGGCTTGAAAGAAATGATCTCCACTGGAAGATTGTTAAAGAGATAAGGGGTAAAGGATAAAAGGTGGAAATATAGAGGTATTGAATTACTAAGGCGTTGGCTAGGTATTCATCTTCCCTTAATTTAATTTCTATTAAAAGGAAAGTTACTTGATGGTCATTTTTAGATGAAAAATATTCATGTGCCATCCCTCATCATGTTATGGTGAGGGACAACATAGTAGGGTTGACTTTATAACACATTCGAGCCATCCACACACATGGAACCCCTTGAATACACTAGACCCATTGATTTTTCACTTATCCAAATGGATAAGACCGTTGGATCGAGGGTCAATTTTTTTCTTTTAATATAAAGTAATTAAATTTGTGGGCCACAGATGAAAGGGTTAGAGGGATGGGATTGACTCCAAATTTGATATATGGTCTCATCCAAGACGTCTCTTCCCATCCCCCACAAGTCCCATGATTAGTGGGTCCCTAGTGGGCCCCATTAAGTTTGTTCTTCACCATATGATTGGGGAAGGATGCACAAGAATATCTCCCTTTTTAGATATTCACCTTTTAGTCCTTCATTTTTAACCACTTATAGAAATACAATCAATACTAGGCATTCAATTTCATGAAACAAACAGGCCCATTATGTGAACCTATGAATTCTAAGACCTTGTGTTTCTATTTTAGTGATTAGAAATAAAGAACTAAAGGTGAATATTTAAAAAATGACCATCAAATAACATCCCTTTAAATGGAAACTGAATCAAGCCATCACCCTATATATTCAGATTTTAGGCAAGTCAAAATCCCATTTACTTCTATATCTTATATCCTCCACCTCTCACCTTTTTAATAATCCATCATTTCTCATCCCGGAGGTGATTAGATCAAGCAATCAAAGTGACACCACTCAGAATCTAACCGGGTTGAGTTGAATCAGGCGTGTTGTCGTCGAGTAGATGAGTTTATAGAACTCAAGGCTGATATGAACTCAATCTGTTATCCTATTGCCACAATATACAAATCAAATAATCACAGCCATTCAATAATCAACCCATCAAATGGATCAACAAGGAAACTGATCAGAAACCCAAATTCAATAATAAAACACATTTCATTTCAGGTACCTAGGATCATCATCTATCACCAAGTTCTTTTTAGTAAGTACAAGATCAAACGTTCCTTTCAAACCTTTCTATGTGACAATACTATCCTCAAACACTCTAAAAATATCAACAAGAGGATTCCATTACACATGGGTAATGTCGTCAAATGATGCTTACTTCTGGCACGTGCGTTCACACGGTTCGCACGTGCGGTATGCATCGGAATGGATCCGGAGCGACCGAGTTTGCATGGCCTTTGCAACTCAACGCCCGTAACAGTTTCCAGGAAATCTTCCCCTCCGCCTCCTTTCCGCCGGAAACCGCCCCTTCTCTCCGTTCAGACGACGGAAAAAGAGATGACGGTGGAGGACTCCGGCGCATCTGACGGTGCCGGATATCCTTCATCTCCATCTCAACCGGCGGCCCCCGCATCGACCCGAACATCAGCAGATACCATCTCGGCCGATTCGGCACCCTCCCTGCCGATACTTCGCCGATACAGACGCGCTTCCCGTTCTGGACCCGGTTCACGATCTGGGTCTGCTTCTTTGTGGATTCTTTCGAACTCGAGGCTCTCTCTAGCTTGTGGTATCTCGTTCTTGAGCATCTTGTTTCGTCCAGAGACCCCGATCTCATGTGGAGGAAGTCCATGTTACCATCTTCGTTTCGGTGGGTGTGCGTAACGGAGGAGGATTTGTAAGGAAGAATCTTCCCAGAGAGGAAGATGTCATCTGCAGAGCACATCTCAGTGTTGAGATTATTGAAGAATTCGAAGCGATCTTGATCTGGGGTGGCTCGATTTGCTTCGTTGGAGTAGTCCTCTTTTTCTGTTGTTCCTTCGTCGATGGCAAAATCGCAGAGGGAGAGTGCTTCTTCTTCTTCTTCTCCTCCTCCTCCTCCTTCTGACTCTTGGGTATCTTCATTGTAATGAACTGGGTCTTTTGGTTCTTGGGTTTGGTTCATTTTCTTGTGAGTGGATTGGTTTTCAGATGATGTTGGGTTTTGGAAGAGAATGCTATAAGAAAGGTGTTTTCTTGGCTGCTGTGGATATGGTTTTTGGCATGAGAGAAGGAGAAAGAGATTCATGTATGCTTCGGTGTTTTCAGCTGTATTTGTTGTTTTTGGGACACTTGTTCTTGGAGGTTAGCGTGAAGGAGAGGGAGAGGGAGTTTTGAAGGTAAGGACGGCCTATTTTTAGCGATAAGGCCGGTCCATAGTGATTGTCTAAGCTCACTATCATAAATCTGTAAGTGGGGCCCACATTCTTGATCAAACGGTCAAGACAAATGTCTCATCTTGAACTATCATTAAGTAAAATATTTCTCCAATCAAAGTTACGCCCATCTCACTCGTTAGATCATCATAAGATGAAAAGAACATGATTTGAAATTTAGTTTCTTTCATTAAAATATTTGTGTTTCACATGATGAATGTGATAGGGGATATAAATCTGGTTGAAGTAAAATCTTATAAAGCTGAAGCTGTGATTGTAAATGGTTTAGATCTTAATGATGGGATCCACTGATGGATTTATATATATATATATATATATGGAATAGAGAGATCTAAAGGCCCCGGCCTTAGAAACGGGCTTGATTGTCTCTTTCAGACCTTTGATTTTACAGGTTCCAAGGCCTTGGTTGTTTGTTTGTGCTCTCAACAATCTATTGAAATCCCAACGGCTCAAAATAAATATTCTCTAGATATACAGGGCATTTTCAAAAACCACGTCAATCCGAGTTTGTTCCACCATTTGATTGACTATTTGATAAAAGCAGGATGAAGGATTACGTAAGGTTATGTTAAAATTTTTTGTTATTATTAAAACAGTCAAATCAATGGTGAAACAAATCCAGATTGACATAAGATTTAAGAATCGGGATCCTCTTAGTGGTCTTACGCATGGTGACCGACGGTCCGCCATGTCACCGCAGGCAGCCTTTGCTTGGATATATGACCGGTTTTATCTGCGTGCATGGAAGGCACGCTGCGGTGACGTGGCGGACCACTCATGGTCGGTTTTCCCTCACAAGATTTGAACTCAAGATTTAATGACAACTCATATACCTAGAAATCGTTTATTTTGAGCGTTTTAGAAATCAATATGTGGGCCTCAGTGTTGATTTTTACCCTATTTAGGTGTCTTGTTTTGGAAAATATATCTGTAACAAGGCCATGTTTATGCAATTTGTAAATAGGCATTGAGAGATTCTAAATGCACCCCCCATTCTTCTTTGCACACCTACCATTAAATTTTTTTTATTATGATTTTAACCTTATGGAAAATCCCTAAACTGCCCTTATCGCCCTCTCCCCGTCTTTCTCTCCCTCTCACTACCCTTCGCTGCCTCCTTGTCTCCCTCTCCCCCTCTCCCTCTCTCCGTCCTTCTCTCTCTCACTCGCTCCCTCTCCCACTCCGGCAGTGCTGCTGGAGGGGGCGGTGGTGACAGGGGTGGGGTTGGGGTTTGAGGTGAGGTTAGTTTTGGGGGTATGCAAAGAAAATTCTGAAACTTTCAAATTCAAAGGTTTGAGAAGAGAGAAAGAGGGTGTGCAAAGAAAAATAGGGAGTGCATTCACAAAAAATGACCTCTATATAAAAAGATCTTGGTCATTAATAGCGAATTTGACCAGTTGAAGAAATCTATTCTATCTTGATTTTTTTTTTCCGTAAATTACTCTATCATGATTTGAAATTAAGGATAAGATCTAATCTCATTGAGGCCATAATGAGAAAATTCATTAAATTTGAGTTAATTCAAAAAATCAGTGCCCTTCGCTAAATTTAGTTAGATTTATGATTTTTTTCCCTTAACCCATTAGTTTAGATCTTATGAGAAAATTCTTATGGTCGTTGAACGATATTTTCAAATTTATAGAGAAGGTTACTTGCAAAAAAAAAAATAAATAAAAAAAAATCTATATAATTCAGGTGGTTTTATGTAAATCTCTGTCTTCTTTTACAGTGAAATAGTTTTATTGAAAAAGAAACCCTGAAAACCTCACATTAGAAACTATATATTTTCTTTTCACTACAAACAAAAGTTGGCCTAATCACACATATATTTGATGTTACCAATCTGGCAATGGAGTTGATAACCTGATTGAAATTTTGGCCGTACCTAATACAATGCAAAGTGAGACAGTGTTGTTAAGCAGACTGAATTTCAATAGTGGGCACAGAGATCTGGATTCAATACAACTACAGGCGATCTATATATGGTTTTAGGTCCCACTGCCACAGTAATGAAGTGTAAGCTGTGCACCCTTTCATCATTCAGTATGAGTTCGGATCCCGGTCTCTCAAAATAGGGAGATAATATTTTATCTAATCCACACATCTGTATAAAATCTTATGTCAGCTAATGCACTATCTCAATTGCTTTTTTTGAATAAGAAAAATAATCTTGTGCTAGCTAATGCAGTATTTCAATTGCTTTTTTTGAATGAGAAAATCAAGGAAGATATTTTACTACAGTTGAGGAATGTCGATTGAATAAAATAGTATCTCAAGGGATTTGGACTCTTCAAGAAGATGAGTCCGGATCCCCTGTTTCATCTCATTAACCTGTGCCACTTGTATATAATCTCATGCAGGGTAATGCACTCTCTCAATTGTTTCTTTAGAATGAAAAAAGAGAAAAGAAAAAGAAGAGATTTTATACAGTTTTTTCCCAAGGTACGCAAGTGGCCAGTAGAGGAAAGATAGAATTGTAGACCTAGGGCTAGGGGTGAGTCGGGTTGGTTTGAGCACCATGGGTAACCTATGAGGGCACAAGCCCAGCCCAACCCATTTATTAATTCGGTTCAAAATATCATCCCGAATCCAACCTTGAAGTTAGAATAGTCAACCCAAGACGAATAGGGTAGGTAATGGGGGGTGAACCCACTTGGACATTTGTAGGGTAGTGAGTGTTGTCCACTCCTGTGTCTCACCAACATCATCGACAGTATCTATACTTCTAACATTTAGCTGTTTTGTTGTAGAGTGTACAGCAAAATCTGTCTTCTTCATTTGATAGAGAGAAAGGAGAAATGGCAACTTCTGCTGTCGTAATGTTGGTGGAGTTTATGCTTCCATTCAGCTGGCTCATTTTGTGTTCAGCTCGACTCAACTTGTTAAAAGGTTTGGATCAAGTTTGAGTTTGAGCTTGGCTTGACTAGTATATATATTATATAATCTCAAAAAAGGTAGTTCAGCTGGTTTAGGACCATGGTTTACATCCGGAGGTTGTAGGTTCGAAACTGTACTACCATTCTGAGGCTACAGGAGAGTTTACCGGGCTTCCCTCTGGGCCTGAATGAATTAGTCCAGCCCAAAGAGTTGAGAACCCTCCATTAGCCCAAAAAAAAAAGTATATATATTATCGAAACATACTTGCATACTACGTTGTGCACGGAAGTGAAAGCCTACTATCAATCACCAACTACACAAGCAAACATATAAATAAAAATCACATGAGAGATTTTACATGATTTGGTGTTGTGCTTGTGCCTACGGATAAAGAGAAGCCTCTTTCTTTTTTACTTTTAAAGCTAGAGTTTATAACTTTCTTTTGCTTGAGTCATAAGCAAAAAACCTGATCAATTATTAAAAATTCATTTGGGACCAAAATTTGCTTCTTAGCTAACCCAATGGACCAATCCGGATAACCTGACTACAAGGCATCGGCCCAACGTACATATAGATTATGAACAAATCATGGTTCTATCAAAACCAAATTGAAGTCTAGGTAAGCTTGGACAAGGCATTTCTTTTACGCCCTTGAATCCAAAACCAATTCATAATTATTTAAGGTGATGATGAATTGAGTAGCTTGCTTGCCATGATGAGCTCCATCACTCCATTAGAGCTGCAAAAGATCTGGACCAGATCGAGCCTTGCTTGTTTCAGCCTTTTAGAGCCGGAAAAAGGTGATCTCCATTGTGTTTAGATTTGAATGGAGAAAATTATATATACTGAAATAATTATTTTAAAATCATTTTATAAATTAAAACTAATTATTAAAAGTTAAAATTTAAATCTTATGAAAAATAAATTTCACTAGAGAAAATGACATTCTTTCCTTGCTATGAATGCAAAAATCTTTTTTTAAATTCCTTACAAAAACTAGTTAAGAGCAATTTACTTTTATGCTTAAAAGTATTTATATATATATATATCTATATAATATGGCAGCTCAGGTTTTGAATCCTGAGACATTTTAAGCCCTTGGATCTATGTATATAAATCCAAGGGATATTTTGAACCCTTGGATTTAAGAAGGGAATACAAAAGGGGGCAGCAAGTTAGAATTATTTACAGGCATTGCCATCCCCTTTTCATTTAAAAGAAAAAGGGCTAAAAGTTGGATAAATTTACAAGTTCTTGCCATCCCCATCAAAAGCAAAAAGGTCAGCAAGTTTGAGTTATTTACATGTATTGCCATCCCTTCTTCATTTTTTTTTTTTAAAAGCACTACTTCATTGATGATGAGATGAGACCAAGATAAGAAGATGAGATGAGCAAATTGGGTTAAAGATTTCATGAATGAATGAAAATATATCATTTGGCAATCAATTGGATTTTTTTTTGGTGGAATCCATTTAATGGTTGGACTTGCTTTCGAGACGCATGGAACCTAGGTTCGGTCAGTCTGAGGCATATCCAGGTCCGGTGGTGCGTTGTGCTTTCAGGCACGGGATATTTCTAGTCTATATAATATGACAGCTCAAGTTTTGAATCCTGAAACATTTTAAGCCCTTGGATCTATGTACATAAATCCAAGGGATAATATGGCAGCTCAGGTTTTGAATCCTGGGACATTTTAAGCCCTTGGATCTATGTACATAAATCCAAGGGATATTTTGAACCCTTGGATTTAAGAGGGGAATACAAAAGGGGGCAGCAAGTTAGAGTTATGTACAGGTATTGCCATCCATTTTTCATTTAAAAGAAAAAGGGCTAAAAGTTGGATAAATTTACAAGTTTTTGCCATTCTCATCAAAAGCAAAAAGGGTAAGCAAGTTTGAGTTATTTACAGGTATTGCCATCCCTTCTTCATTAAAAAAAAAACACTACTTCATTGATGATGAGATGAGACCAAGATAAGAAGATGAGATGAGCAAATTGGGTGAAAGATTTCATGAATGAATAGAATTATATCATTTGGCAATCAATTTGATTTTTTTTGGTGGAATCCATTTTATGGTTGAACTTGCTTTCGAGACGCATAGAACCTAGGTTCGGTCGGTCTGAGACATATTCAGGTCTGGTGGTGCGTCGTGCCTTCAGGCACGTGAAATTTCTAGTATATATATATATATGGAGTATTCCTATGTACTTGAAAAATCACTTTTGTACTTGAAACTTTCTAAAAAGAGGAGTGTCCCTCACCCTATGGTGAGGGATAGTTGCACTTGAATATTTTCCTATATATATATATATATATATAACTTAAATGTGAGGGCACTCACCTTTATCTCTCATAGTAAGGTGAGATGTGCTCTCATAGGAGCATCTCCCATATATATATATATTATATATAAGTAAATCATATTCAAAACAATAGGGCCTTGATTTTGGCCCATGAATAGGCCCTTCATTTGGGTCTAGGTTTAGATTTGGGCCTTTAACTTAAATCAGGCTTGTGTATGGCTCCTGTAGCGTAAACACAACTTGGGTAGGGCCCCCGGTGCAGATCCTTATTGCTAATTCATCAGGTTGTCGACCCAATCCGAACCTGACCCTATAAATATAAATCATCTTTCCATGAATTCCTAGGACTGAATTAAGAAAAACGTCCCCTTGGAAAGGTTTCACATGGTGTCCTTGGGTCTAGTGTGTTTGTGAACATAACATGGGGTCCACGGTGTGGTGATTGAGAAAATTGATCTGGTTAATTTAGGGTACATGGTGCATGGACCATTCAATCAAATGGGAATACAACTACAATCCACATTAGAATCGAAAGCTGGGTTGCTGATTTTTTTCAACTTGGACTATGTTTTGGACATTGTTGCTACCATTCATATTTGAATTATGTTTTTTTTTTTTTTTTTTAAGATAAGCATGTCTTTAATATCCAATAAAGAATAGATTACAGAGGGAGAAGTCATCTACAACTCTCCAATGGGACATATCCACAAAGACCGTTGGAGAATCTTTACTAGGTGGATAAATGAGGAGAAAATTAGGAGTGGGAAATCCTCCTATGGAGAATCAATCACCTCTTGATTCTCCATTGTTGTGTTTTTTAATTTGAGTTGAGAATGTTATGTCAAAAATAATTATCCTAAAATAATTTTGTAAATACAAGTTAATTATTAAAAGTTAAATCCCATTGTTATAACAAAAAGAAACAATTTCTCTAGAGATAATGATATTTATTTCCTCTCCATGTTAAGGCAAAAATCTTTTGTTCTAAATTAGTCGAAAAATAGATTTACTTTTTTGCTAAATAAAGCATTTAGTGAGAGAATCTTTTTTTCTTTTCCATATTTTTCTTTGAGGATTTTACCGGAAAAAACACTTAATCCGGACGTGTTATGCAATCAAACACTTTAGCAAGTGAGGCACAAATTAGAGCAATTGTGCCTGATTTTCATTTTTTTTTTTTTACCTATTTGGCACATCATCGGCGCCCACCTTATTCAGTGTGAATAAGGTCGGCGCCGACCCTGTTCACAACTCATATCAGGGCTCATATTCCTGTTTTTGCTCATTCTTCTCTTCTCCGACTCCTCAAATGTAATGTTTGCAAGTATATATGGAAGATGAGTTTCAATACAAGAATCCTTAGACTGGGATTCCAACTCAGCACCCTTTTTGAATGAAAAATTGGGTTAGGGTAAGGTCCAGCAATTAATCTAATCATGAGCGTCATAAAAACTTAATCAGCCCTAGGTTTGACTTCTTGTGAACTGGGCTAAAAAACTGACCCAGTTTACATCCCTTGGTGTAACCCATGTTCTTCTTGGTTGGTACTTGGTCATAGGGTGTAAATGAGGCCCAGTACCCCTGGCTGAGTTGACCCAGTTATTGTCTGGGTTGGGTTTACAGTAAACACTAGGGGTGTTCATGGCCCGGGCTGCTGAGCTTGACATAGCCTGTAAGTTCCCGGCTAGGACCAGTTTCAGAAAATAGGTTCATATCCGGCCCAAGCTTGACATAGCCCTTAAGTTCCTGGTACGAGACCGGCCCACCCCCATTTCGTCAGTTGGGCAGCTGGGTGGGCCTTTCTATCACTAGTTTTAACAAATAAGTCATGGAACTACTTGTTTCGGTGGGCCAGACCGGGCTTCGGGCCTTTTTCCACTTTGCCCAAATCCGTCCAAATATTAAACATGCAATCCAAATTTTAAATAAGACCAGGCGTGCATAATACAACCCAAGGCCCGAACCCGGTCCAAATGGGCCCGACCCATTTGCACTCCTATAAAGGAAATCCATACCTAAAATAGGCATTTAGCCAAATTATATCATGTTACCTAATAATATATTCCTTAAAACAGGGCCTTTTTCAAGTAATTGGGGCCCATCAGCCAATCAGCTAAGATCTTTCCAATCATCAGGTGGGCCACAGCAGTCCATAAACCTGAAAAAATGATACCCGCAGAGGGACATGATAAGACACTCACAGGATCCGAGGGACAGGCTCTTAATTTGTCAATTGAAAGAAGATACCTATAACTTGTTTATTTATTTGATATAATTGATGTGCCAAATGTGGACCCCTTTCTTTTGATAATGTTTGATTACATATTTCAAGCATGTAAACCCAAATACACAATAGCCCATACATCACTGATATTTGGACCCCTTCATTGTTTTGAAACTATACTGAATGATCAAAGATAAGAGTCAGTCAAGTAAGTTTTCATTGACTTTTAGTTTTATCAGAATTGTCTGATCAATGTGAATACTGACTAGGCCTGTCAATGGGATGCGTTGAAACAGGTAAAAAGCCCGGTACGGCCCGTCCCAAGTTCGAAGATACAGGGCTTTTAAAAAAATTTGAACCCAGTGGGCTGGGCTTGGACAATACATTTCAAAGCCCGGCCAAAATGGGACTGGGACTGGGTAGAAACAACCCAGCCGTTCAGGCCCGGCCCGGCCCGCTACAAAGTCATTTAGCACAGGAGGGAGGGTACTTGACTCACATAGGACTTCTTTGAAACCAGATACGGTAGAAGCATTAGTTTGTGCCTAAGATTGGTTTAGTCATGACCCAACCAGAAAATGACATTCTTTCCTTGCTATGAATGCAAAAATCTTTTTTTAAATTCCTTACAAAAACTAGTTAAGAGCAATTTACTTTTATGCTTAAAAGTATATATATCTATATAATATGGCAGTTCAGGTTTTGAATCCTGAGACATTTTAAGCCCTTGGATCTATGTATATAAATCCAAGGGATATTTTGAACCCTTGGATTTAAGAAGGGAATACAAAAGGGGGCAGCAAGTTAGAATTATTTACAGGGATTGTCATCCATTTTTCATTTAAAAGAAAAAGGGCTAAAAGTTGGATAAATTTACAAGTTCTTGCCATCCCCATCAAATGCAAAAAGGTTAGCAATTTTGAGTTATTTACATGTATTGCCATCCCTTCTTATTATTATTATTTTTTTTAAAAGCACTACTTCATTGATGATGAGATGGAACCAAGATAAGAAGATGAGATGAGCAAATTGGGTTAAAGATTTCATGAATGAATGGAATTATATCATTTGGCAATCAATTGGATTTTTTTTTTGTGGAATCCATTTTATAGTTGGACTTGCTTTCGAGACACATGGAACCTAAGTTCGGTCGGTCTGAGGCATATCCAGGTCCGGTGGTGCGTTATGCCTTTAGGCACGGGATATTTCTAGTCTATAATATGGCAGCTCAGGTTTTGAATCCTGAGATATTTTAAGCCCTTGGATCTATGTACATAAATCCAAGGGATAATATGGCAGCTCAGGTTTTGAATCCTGGGACATTTTAAGCCCTTGGATCTATGTACATAAATCCAAGGGATATTTTGAACCCTTGGATTTAAGAGGGGAATACAAAAGGGGGCAGCAAGTTAGAGTTATTTATAGGTATAGCCATTCATTTTTCATTTAAAAGAAAAGGGGCTAAAAGTTGGATAAATTTACAAGTTTTTGCCATTCTCATTAAAAGCAAAAAGGGTCAGCAAGTTTGATTTATTTACAGGTATTGCCATCCCTTCTTCATTTTTTTTAAAAAAAGCACTACTTCATTGATGATGAGATGAGACCAAGATAAGAAGATGAGAAGAGCAAATTGGGTGAAAGATTTCATGAATGAATAGAATTATATCATTTGGCAATCAATTGGATTTTTTTTTTTTTTGTGGAATCCATTTTATGGTTGAACTTGCTTTCGAGACGCATAGAACCTAGGTTCGGTCGGTCTGAGACATATTCAGGTCCGGTAGTGCGTCGTGCCTTCAGGCACGTGAAATTACTAGTATATATATATGGAGTATTCCTATGTAAAAAATCACTTTTGTACTTGAAACTTTCCAAAAAGAGGAGTGTCCCTCACCCTATGGTGAGGGATAGTTGCACTTGAATATTTCCCTATATATATATAACTTAAATGTGAGGGCCCTCACATTTATCTCTCATAGTAAGGTGAGATGTGCTCTCATAGGACCATCTCCCATATATATATTATATATATAAGTAAATCATATTCAAAACAATAGGGCCTTGATTTGGGCCCATGAACAGGCCCTTCATTTGGGTCTAGGTTTAGATTTGGGCCTTTAACTTAAATCAGGCTAATGTATGGCTCCTGTAGCCTAAACACAACTTGGGTAGGGAACCCCGGTGCAGATCCTTATTGCTAATTCATCAGGTTATCGATCCAATCCGAACCTGACCCTGTAAATATAAATCATCTTTCCATGAATTCCTACGACTGAATTAAGAAAAACGTCCCCTTGGAAAGGTTTCACATGGTGTCCTTGGGTCTAGTGTGTTTGTGAACATAACATGGGGTCCACGGTGTGGTGATTGAGAAAATTGATCTGGTTAATTTAGGGTACATGGTGCATGGACCATTCAATCAAATGGGAATACAACTACAATCCACATTAGAATCGAAAGCTGGGTTGCTGATTTTTTTCAACTTGGACTATGTTTTGGACATTGTTGCTACCATTCATATTTGAATTATGTTTTTTTTTTTTTTAAAAGATAAGCATGTCTTTAATTTTCTATAAAAAATAGATTACAGAGCGAGAAGTCATCTACAACTCTCCAATGGGACATATCCAAAAAGACCGTTGGAGAATCTTTACTAGGTGGATAAATGAGGAGAAAATTAGGAGTGGGAAATCCTCCTATGGAGAATCAATCACCTCTTGATTATCCGTTGTTGTGTTTTTTAATTTGAGTGGAGAATGTTATGTCAAAAATAATTATCCTAAAATAATTTTGTAAATACAAGTTAATTATTAAAAGTTAAATCCCATTGTTATAATAAAAAGAAACAATTTCTCTAGAGATAATGTCATTATTTCCTCTCCATGTTAAGGCAAAAATCTTTTGCTCTAAATTAGTCGAAAAATAGATTTACTTTTTTGCTAAATAAAGCATTTAGTGAGAGAATCTTTTTTCTTTTTCATATATTTTTTTGAGGATTTTACCCGAAAAAATACTTAATCCGGACGTGTTATGCAATCAAACACTGTAGCAAGTGAGGCACTAATTAGAGCAATTGGGCCTGATTTTCATTTTTTTTTTCCTATTTGGCACATCATCGGCGCCCACCTTATTCAGTGTGAATAAGGTCGGCGCCGACCATGTTCACGACTCATATTAGGGCTCATATTCCGGTTTTTGCTCATTCTTCTCTTCTCTGACTCCTCAGAATGTAATGTTTGCAAGTATATATGGAAGATGAGTTTCAAGACAAGAATCCTTAGAATGGGATTCCAACTCAGCACCCTTTTTGAATGAAAAATTGGGTTAGGATAAGGTCCAGCAATTAATCTAATCATGAGCGTCATAAAAACTTAATCAGCCCTAGGTTTGACTTCTTGTGAACTGGGCTAAAAAACTGGCCCAGTTTACATCCCTTGGTGTAACCCATGTTCTTCTTGGTTGGTACTTGGTCATAGCGTGTAAATGAGGCCCAGTACCCCTGGCTGAGTTGACCCAGTTATTGTCTGGGTTAGGGTTACAGTAAACACTAGGGGTGTTCATGGCCCGGGCTGCTGAGCTTGACATAGCCTGTAAGTTCCCGGCTAGGACCAGTTTCAGAAAATAGGTTCATATCCAGCCCAAGCTTGACATAGCCCTTAAGTTCCTGGTACGAGACCGGCCCACCCCCATTTCGTCAGTTGGGCAGCTGGGTGGGCCTTCTATCACTAGTTTTAACAAATAAGTCATTGAACTACTTGTTTCGGTGGGCCAGACCGGGCTTCGGGCCTTTTTTCACTTTGCCCAAATCCATCCAAATATTAAACATGCAATCCAAATTTTAAATAAGACCCGGCGTGCATAATACGACCCAAGGCCCGAACCCGGTCCAAATGGGCCCGACCCATTTGCACTCCTATAAAGTATCCATACCTAAAATAGGCATTTAGCCAAATTATATCATGTTACCTAATAATATATTCCTTAAAACAGGGCCTTTTTCAAGTAATTGGGGCCCATCAGCCAATCAGCTAAGATCTTTCCAATCATCAGGTGGGCCACAGCAGTCCATAAACCTGAAAAGATGATACCCGCAGAGGGACATGATAAGACACTCACAGGATCCGAGGGACAGGCTCTTAATTTGTCAATTGAAAGAAGATACCTATAACTTGTTTATTTATTTGATATAATTGATGTGCCAAATGTGGACCCCTTTCTATTGATAATGCATTTGATTACATATTTCAAGCATGTAAACCCAAATACACAATAGCCCAGACATCACTGATATTTGGACCCCTTCATTGTTTTAAACCTATACTGAATGATCAAAGATAAGAGTCAGTCAAGTAAGTTTTCATTGACTTTTAGTTTGAGTCAGTCATGTAAGTTTTCATTGACTTTTAGTTTGATCAGAATTGTCTGATCAATGTGAATACTGACTATTTAGCCTATCCAACTTAGGAATCCCTAAGATCAATGATTAGGGTCTCCTGCATATGTAATGTACCATATCATCATTGTAGAAGCCTCATTACAGTTACTTGGATTTGTTCAGACATCAACATATATGCTAATGTAGCCTCTCACCTTTAGCAATACAACAAAAAACTGATTCCAAATTATTTGTGCCGAGGAGAGGTGTCTCACCGTTGAGCTACACATTAATGGGCAATAATTTGGACTTAGATTTATGCATTTTGCTAACCGTATGTAATGCAATTCCTGGAATGCTCCTAAAATCATTTTAGTTTTCTTAAAATCTCATTTGAAGTCTTTATTGGTTTTCATTCTTCCCATTTTAGTTTCCTTAAAATCTCAAATATGAGTTGTTTTTGAGGCCTTGTTCTTTCCGGGCCTAGCCATGCCGGCCTGTGAAGTTCTTTGGGTCATGTTGTGCTGGGCCTAGGCTGGCTGAGGGTCGGCCCAGCGCCCGTGCCATGTTGGGTCGTGTCATGCAAGCGGGCCGGGCTGGCCTGCGGGCTTCTCTCTATTATCAAGTTTTTTTTTTTCCTTCTAATTTACGGCATTATTGTGTCTCTACTGTAAGTGTTAACAGAGTTTTGTAAGTCAAAACATAACTTTGAAAAATAGCCAAATGGGTTTGCATCATTGGACTTGAGCTGTCCAGCCTTGCTGTCTATTGATGTATGCAATAGCCCAATGGGCTATTATGGGTGTGGGCCTTTGAGTCTACTGCTTAGGTGGGCAATAGACCTGTAGGGAGAGCTCAAGCACAATAAAGAGAGAGGACCACTAGGGGCTGGTTGTGCCTATAGCCCAACCCAGCCTTAATTTGCTGGGCATCGGCCGGGCCGGTCAACGTGCTGGACCTGGGTGACCCGGTCCATTTGTCATTAATATACTTGCTTACTTTCCTATTATAATCCAATGACACCATGTCCAAATTTCATGATGGAAAAACACTGTTCGATCTGAATAACACAACTAACCATATGGTTAGTATTATTACTATGATTATTGTGATAATTAAGATCCAACTTATCCGCGAGTAAGGCAACACAATTGAGTTGTATGAAATCAGTTTCGAAAAGTTGCAATTTTCATTTTGCACAACAAAGTCCATAGAGTCATCTGATCCGAATCTGCAGGAGTAAAATTTTGGTATATATCCTACCCAAATTATGAATCAAGCCACATGGTGAATATGGCTTGTTATGAGAGTTTTGAGTTGGCCAGCTTGGGGAAAATGGTTTGACTCGTTCCACATGAAGGAAATGGGTTCGAAATGGTGAAAACTGGCTTCACCATGGGTCAAAATGGGCCTGGGAGGGCCGGCCATGGGCCATTATGGGCAGCCCATGTGGGGCCCACCATCATGGGCATCCCACGAGTGGTGGGTGGTAATTAAGCCCAACATGACAATATTATTAACCTTCCAAAGTTGTCAATTAAAATGGATGGTCTAACAATGAAAGCCACATGTACGTTTAAGTTGAACAAATAACATGAAATGGTTGGAAGAGAAATTTTCTCCTAGGTCCGGTTCTAACTTCTAAGGGACTCACTTGGGCCCACCCTAGTCAATATGCCTCCTTCACACTCACTAATCAACCCCCACCATATAGGAAAAAAGATTTCCCCTATATGATTGAGAACAAGCTCCAATTGGAAACTCATTGGACCTGTGGTCACTATTGGATTAAATCTGAGAAAGGAAAAGAAAATTATAGCTAAAAGACTTAAAATTAAGACCATCAAATCAAAGGTTAATTAGGATAATGTGATTGGGCCCAATTTTCATCTTAAGCTTATCCATGATTAGACCTTTCAAGTTTGCCGTCCTAAAGAGCGGCTCCTTACCCGAGTGGCAAGGAGGGTCAGTTCTTACCTAACTGCTCCGAGTTCAAACTCCAGGTACGTCGCCTCTTTTCGCTTGTATAGACTTATTTTCCATTTATGTGGGCTTTCTCTCCACTTTTGTGGGCCTCCTTTCCGTGTGTATGCGGGCTCTCTCTTGGATCCTTACCCTCTTGGCGGGGTAAAAAAATAATATGCCGTCCTCCATTTGGTGAAAATTCCTAAATTGTAGGTTTGTTCAATGGTTATACTTCAAACAATGAGGCCCACGTTCTGGAGATATAGGCTGGCCACATGTTTTCCTCGTCTACTGTACATAAATAACACAATATACAAACACTTGTCATGTGTGTACGAGTAACATGAGAGTCTCTCTCAATAATTAATTATATAAAGTACAATATAAGCTCAAATAATATAAGCAAACGAAGAAGTACAGTTAATCTAAATTGCATTAAGATTATATGAACTGTTATTTTCAATAACACCCATGAACTGATCTGTCATTGACATATGCTAGATTTCTTTTCAACCCTACATAGACTTGAGATTTAATCTTCTTTTTCTGCTTTACAGTAATACAGCCTTGTCTCTCGGCTGAAATCCATGCAAATCTCAATCTCTCTCTCATTCATTTAACTTGTGTGCGTCACTCTCACCTTTGTGATATCCCGCTCATATTATATGCATCCCTATATTCCTACTTTTAATAAATGGTTCAAGTTTCACCCCACTCACATGATATGCACTATTGAATTGATATGCAATGAAATATGATAAAACTGATGCTGCATAGGTTTTAAATGGAGTGAAATATATATAGTCCATATCCACTCTTTAAATGTATAATATGAGTGGATCTAATAAAGAAAAAGTTAGCTCCAGCCTACATATGAGTAAATCAGTTTGAAGCTGCTGTGAGAACCATATTGACAAAAAGCTAGCATAAGATGCTTCCTCCTTATCCTTAACACTTTGGGCCATATATCATTCGATCCATAGAGGATGGTCCATAGAAGAAAGAATTCTAATCAAACATTTTTAAATCATTCAATTTAGTTGATTGAACCACAAAAGAAATTCAATATAGGGACCACTATTATGTCAACTCATCAAAATAACAATGCTCCATATTTAGTTAATTTGAGGACCATAAATTTACTATTTAGGAATTAGGGTTGTTCTATTTGGAGGTTCACCTACACTAGGTGTTGTGTTCTTGACGGTTGTGAGTTGCGTATTTGCTTGTTTTAATGTTTTAATCAATGCATGGAAAGGCAAAAAGAAAGAGAGTGCATGGCATACAGTAGCAGGGTTGGTAAATGTCAATTCCAAGATAATCTTACTTTAACAAGTTTTCACCAAAAGGTACTTGATTATAATGGAGGTTGAGAGTGGAGTAGTTCTGCCTCTTAAATGTACAAAACCTACCTTTTAAAATCTTATGTCTTTTTATGGGGTCTATCTTGTTTCACTAATCTGGATCATACACATGGTAGGTAGTGTTAAGTTATGAATTAGGTGGAAGATCCTCTCTCTCTCTCTCTCTCTCTCTCTCTCTCTCTCTCTCTCATGAACACACGCACTTAGGTGAAAAATCTCAGACATTTTTGTGTTAGGTTTTACTAGCTAGGTTCAAGACTTCATTATTCCCTCTCCCTTCTCTGAATCAAACACATGAGCATTCCTATTTTTCTGTTTGTAAGACTCTTTGTTTTTGGTAAAAGTTTGTAAGACTTATGGATCAGTTACAATTAAAATGTATGTTCCCAACTGGGGTGGGCCATGCAACACGGATCACTACATCTTGTGGGTAGGATCTTATCGTTAGATTTTCTGTGAAACGACCATAGAGAGTGTCTCAGAGAACACGAGCACCATCCTTGAGCACCACTTTTAATAACTCCTTTATGGGGCCCACTTGGCCAAGCCAAATATGGGGAAGTAGTGATCTATCCCTGTATATATGGTAAATAATTATATGAATACATCCCTCACCATATTAAGGTGAGGGCAATATAGTGGGGCCGACTTGATGATCCATCCAAATTATCCACCCTTGAATTACATTGGATCCATTGAGTTTTCACTGATCTAAATGGACCGGGCCATCGGATCGTATGTCTTATTTTTTTTCTCTACTATAATGTTGTTAAATTCATGGGCCATGGATGATGGATCAAAGGAATACCAGTATGGGATTGACCCTAAACTTGATATATGGTCCCATCCAAAATGTCTCTTTTCATTCATCCACAGTCCAGTGATTAGTGGGTCCCGAGATGGGCCCCATCAAGTTTGTCTCTCACCATATGGTGAGGGATGGATGCACATGAATGTCTCCATATATATTTTTCAAATTTAATAGTTTTATAAGTAAACTCGGGATGGGTGTCAAATTTGAGCTTGTGCCCATTCAGGGGAGGGGAGGGGATCTCACATGCTACATGCTAGTAAAAGAAAGTGCTCGCGGATGGTGCTCGTACCAATGGACGACAGGTTAGACAATTGGTAAGAGTAGAACTGCCTTTGACCAAATACCCCTAGTTATGACAGTAAAACTAGGGAACATTAACCTAATAAGATGTTGAACATAAATTAAAGAGCAGGGTCAATTGTTGGATGGCCAAGATCTTCCCCTTCATAGTCACTAGAGAACACTGTGTTGATGATGGGTAAATCAAGTGAAATGTAACAACTACGTAAGCATGTGATTATCTTATGAAGAAAAATTAATAGCTATTTATAAGAATATAACGATTCAAAATAGAAAATCTAATCACATTTATAATAGAAAATTTAATCAAATGATCACAATAAGGGCAACACAGTTCAAATCTAATCTATAAAAAAAAAAAAAATCTAAGATGGGCCCAACTTTAAGTCCTCATAATAAATCAAACGTTCTTTGGAATATTCTCACCATTAGGGGTTCTCATGGGCTGGGCCAGCCCAAGTCCGATCCGGGCCTAGCCCTCAATGGTCCGGGCTTGGATATGTAATCAGGGCCGGGTTTGGATTAAGTGATAGAAAGCCCATAGCCCGGCCCGTCCAGCTTGTGTAAGAAATGCATGTAATTTAATTTAGTACTTAGTGTTCTAATTCCCACAAAAGTGAAGAAAAATCCGATTCGGCCCGGCCCGAATTGATTAAATGAGAGGACTCGGGCCTAACTTTTACTGTCCGTGTCCGGCTTGGGCCACTATTTCTAAAGCCGGGCTGAGCTTGAATATGCCTTAAACCGTCCCAGCTTGGCCCAACACCCCTGGTCACCATTGGTCGGGTCCCATATTGAAAATCTCTTTTGACAAAATTCATCTGTTGTATCCTTATGAACGTATGTATGTATTTATTTATTTACTTACGTGCATACATAGGTATTTGAGATTGTTTACCTCTCGATTTGGGGGTCACAAAGGAAGGACTCAACAAGTCGGCAATGATCCTTGTGGGCCTAGGTCATGTCACTCAAGAAGGTCGTGTGACTGAAGGATTGTAGCAGGGGAAGGATTAAATCACAACATGTGATCAAATTGAACACCTTTTAAAAAGTGCTTTCTTAGTTGCTCTGATGCTTGTCTCTAGTGAATTCTTTGTGCAGGGTGGGGCCACCCAAGTAAGTGGTTAGGATCCCTCGACCATGAGTCCTACATTTGAAAGTTTCTAATATAATTCAGCATATGTTCGTAGAATCCGGATCATCTTATGACTTCTGCAATGGTGACCCGTGAGTGTATCAATCACGATCCGTCACGTCATTATGGGCAGCCGCTGACGGACCTTGATTGGTCCACTCACAATCATTACGGGAAAAATCCTCAGAGAAACCGGACTCCCGTATGCATGTACATATGTATGAGTCTGGATCCTTTATCGCAATTGTCATACACTCACGAGAGTGGACCATTCATGGTACACCACGTGGAGACAAAATCGATTTTGCGTAAGACGTATTGCACCATGTATAGTTTACTCACGATGAGCATACAACAATTGCAATAATAGACCTGGATTCCATAACTATATGTACTAGAGGTGTACAAAATTATCCGCGACCCGATCTGACCAGGTAACTCGACTCGACCCGTGGGTCAATGCGTGGGTCACTCCACCCAGAATTTCTGTGCTCGACCCGACCCGTGACCGTTGGTATGGGTAACGGGTTTCACGGGTCGGTTTACCGGGTGACCTGTGAACCCGTTTTTTTTTTTTTTTTTTCTTCATGTAGAAGACCAAGGATGAAAATCCAAGAGGGATGCCCACTTGTCAGGATGTGGTTTTAATTTCTCTTAGATGTAGTTCACCGACCAATTTCTAAATATTTGAGTTATTATATTAGTCTCATGTCTATGAACTCAAGGCCCATGTATACTATAATATATTTAGTACGAGGAACACTTATTTAATTCCTATCAACAGATTAAGGTGATCTCACATGAAAAATACTGTACGTTTTGAAGCCTTATTACATCTATTTGATATCAGTTTGTTTAGATTTGTTGAATCTTGAATCTTGAATATCTTGTTGATTGTATTTAATCATTTAATTGGTGACCACTGAATTAATGGTCAAGATGAGAGTGATTAGTAGTTGAAATTGTACGTGAGTTTTGGGTCAAACCGCAACTACTTTTTTTTTACACCTCTACCCATGGTACAAAAGAAGGTCAGCAAACAACCGCAACCATTTTTTACTTTTACATCTAATCATTTTTAGTTCTCTAACAATTATCTGAAAGTTGTTTTCATAAACAATTTGGTCTTCTACATGAAAAAAAAAAATCCGACCCGAACCCGACCCGTGTCCCTACTGACCCATGACGCAAATGGGTCGGGTTAGGGTGGGCTTTCACCCACAAAAAACTGGTCGGGTCGGAGCAAGTTTCGACCCATAAACACCCCTAAATTATGTAGGGATGTCAAACGGGCCTTGCTCGCCCAACCCATCTGGCATCTCTAATGTATATAGTTACTCTGCCAAAAGCGTATCTCCCTCCTTGAACAAAATTAGGAGATATGCAATTTATGAAGGTAAGTTGTTTGTGAAGAAGAGGTACAACAAATACCAGTTTTTAATATTTTATTTTATAATTTCTCAAGCGCATTTAGTTTTAAAACATAATAAAGTTAGGATTAGATGAGATCAATTAAGTTTGAGAGATTGACCATTCGTGAGCGGGTGACTATGAATGACTCAGACTTTATAAAAAATAGGCACCCTTGTGGAATATGAAGGGCGTAAATGGGGCTTACACTAATTCAAGCAGAGGTACACGCGTACACACATATATTAGCAGTGCTAGACTGCGCCCGAGTATTTCTTGAAAAAAAAAAAAAGTCCATCCTATTTGGACCCACTGAGTTACATGATTATCATGGATGTCCGTTAAATGGAAAGATGTAAATGACTCCATAAGATCATCCTTAACCGTTTGCTCCGTGACCCTCAAGATGGGCTCCATGACAAAAAAAAAAAAAAAAAAGAAGATTGATGAAGGAGTGTTTTAAAAATGGGGTGTTTAAGATAAATCCTATATCTATAATTATATTGATTCTTCCATATTTCTATTGAAGAAGACAGAAGTAAAGGAGGTGGGTGGGTGGGTGGCCCACGGCCCGACCACATAGGAAGGTCAAAGCCCGAGCCGTTCGGCGACCGCAGCGCGGTCGTCTCAGACTACAAGGAAACAAAGTAAAGAAAATCCCCCCTTACTTTTTCCTTACGCGTCTTAACCCTCACTCCCATAAAATTTATTAAAACTAAGTTGAAGAAAAACACATCCCCTCTTTTTCACTTGCAAGCAAACATCCTCTCTCTCTCTCTCTCTCTCTCTCTCTCTCTCTCTCTCTCGCCCTCTCCTTCTCCCTCTCTACAACCTATATGTAGATGTAGGTAAGCCCCTTCCACAACACAAGCGTCCTTCTTCTTCTTCCTCTTCTTCTCACTGGCTGCATTTGGATCTGTTTCTTTTGCTATTCCGGGTCTGTCTCTGTAGTCAGTGTTTAGAGTTTTTTTTTTTTTTTTTTTTTTTAAGTTTTTCTCTGCCTCTCTCACTTTTCATCTGGGTACCTGAGATTATGTCCGAATTGCTGATTGAGTACCTTTAAAATCAATCTCTTGTCTCTTTCTCATACCTAAAATAAATGCCTCTCCTTTGAGTCTGATTATTTTGTTTGGTGGGTACCTGCTCTTTCTCTTAATAGACCTTGATCGTGCAGCTAGCTGATTAAGCATCTCCTCTCTCTCTACCTCTGGAATTTGATTGCTAAATAGACACTGACTGACCAATCTCAATCCCTCTCAAAATTTTGGATCTTTGGCTTTTTTTTTCAACCCCCTCCTCTCTTTCTCTCTCTGTTCTTGCATACAGGATATGATGCTTCTATCATCTCTGACCAAAGGCAATCAATGACATTAATGGCATTAAAGGAGTAAAACGAAAGCACGAGGTAAGGGCAGTTGCAGAGCAGCAGCTGACTCTTCCGACATTTATGCTCGTACAATTAGACCGAAAGGAAGGAAAGAAGTTATAGTCTTTGTTCTTCATCTACTTTTGGAAGAAAAAGAAGAAAAGAGACTGAAACAACAAAGACAGCCCACCATGAACAGCTTCAACTCCCACCAAGAAGCCTTCAATACAAGCTCCAGCTCTACCAACTTCTACACAAGGATGCTTGGTGCAATCCCAGCCGTCCATCCATCTCCATCCCTCCCCATCTCTAGTCGGAACGTCCTCGATTTCTTCGGGGTCGAAGATAAGGCGATGTCGGCTGTAATCCCGCCGGTGACCGTTGTGTTCGACGGCCGGTCCATCTGCCAGCGCATCCACCTCCACAAGCATTCCAGTTACCAGAGCCTCGCCCGGGCTCTGCGTCAGATGTTCGTAGACGTCAACGGCGATGCTGGGGTGTCGCCGGAGTCCGACCTCTGCCTCTCCAACGCCGTTCCCGGCCATCTGATTGCTTATGAGGATATGGAGGGTGATCTCCTCCTCGCCGGCGACCTCCATTGGAAGTATGTATGATGATATCTCACAACAGCATTTCATGTTTATCATCATCATCATCTACGCCATACAATCTTTTACCAACAGTTAAAAGACTGTAAATTGAAGGACTAAAACCAGTTTTCAATAAATAAGATGTAGACAAGCCCTCGCATGCAACATTTTTCTTTTGGATGGGACTTCTTACATTTCTAGTTTATGCAGTACATAGTATATCCATTAATGACTGTGCCTAAGGTTTAATTCATGCTATGTACATACTAAAGTAACTAAATCAAGAAACCACGAATTTACTTTCTAATATGCATGTTTGGGATTTGTGTAAATGTTATGATGTAGTTAATTGGGATTGTTAATCTCCCATCATTTGTTCTTCTTGTGTTATGCTGTATATATTGATCTAATTCATGTCAATTGTAAATTTTTAATATGCACGCAGGGATTTTGTTCGGGTTGCAAGAAGAATCAGAATAATTCCGGTGAAGGTGAATCCTCGAAGGGTCTTCCGTGGACCATAAGGTTTACTGTAAATGTAACTTAGGGAGAGGAAGAGAAATGAGAGAAGGAAAAGAAATAAAAAAAAAAAAAAACTAATTGTAAGGAAATGTGAATTAGGGTTTTGTGAGATCTTGGCTGGTCAAGACTTGGTAAAGAATATAATCTTTTATCAACCAAATGTGTTGTGCCTCCTTAGTTTGATAGTTCTTCTCTATGTTGAATTATGTCTTTAAATGCTACTTCAATTTCTAATTTGGATACAGATATATATGATGGTAAATCTTTTTTGTCTTTATATATTGCCATCACCCTAAATGAATTGGTTGTTTCCTGATCCCCAAAAGCATCGCAGATGTTCATTTTCAGAAAGCTCAGTTGAGAATCTGACTAAACACTTGTCATCAAGTTTTTAATTTCATTCAATGAGATATAAATTCTTGTGAACTTTTCTTTATTTCAAGCATTTTTGGTAAGTTGTTGTGTTCCTTCTGTTTATAGTTGACAAGTCAGATTCTGAGCCACTGCAAGAACTTGTAAATGTTCCTTCTTATGTAATTTTTTGTATTTGAGGCAAGAGAATATCAATGGTCTGATGAATGGGAAACAACTTTCCCACCATATTTTTCCTTCTTTCTTTCTTGTCAGAATGATGGGAAAAAAAGTATTCTCTAGCTTAGGGTGATCAATGATGTTCCCTAGGACCATTTTATTTCATTTTATGTTCTCTCTTTTAACACCATGTGTTTGTTTTTTTTATGGAATTTATGGCCAAATGAGCTCTACCTATTATCATAGTAGAAGTGTGGGATGAAGGTTGTAGGGTAGTAATGTGGATGCCTGGGATTTAGATTATACAAAAGATAGCTGGATATTTATTTCTTATCTTCCCTTGATTCAATTCTCATTAAAAGAATTGCTGTTTGATGCTCTATTTTGAATACTTACCTTTGATTCTTCAATTATCTATAACTACATATACTGAAGTCTTAGAATTCGATTATATGAAACAAATAGGCTTGTTATCTATTTGGTAAATTAATTTTTTTAGCGAAGTGAAGTGTATAATCAAATTATTAAAAGAGAATAAATGAAGAGATGGTCAAATCAAAAGTACTAAACTTCAAAAATCAATTCTTAATTATTTTTACAAAAACAAAGTAAAAAGAGTTAATTTTTCATGCCACTAAATGATAAAAAATCCCATTCTTGATATAAAAGAAAAGGGTAAAAAGCTACACACTTAATGACACAAATCCATAAATTGCCTTTTCTTTTCTTTTCTTTTATTATTATTTAGTACTCTATGATATGACCCCTCAATTTTTTTTCTCTCTTGAATTGATCAATCACTTCACTTCATTAGTGAAATAAATTCACCAAATAGGGGCGAGATATCAATCGTGAGGGAGATAAAGTTATATACTTATGTTGAAGCTAAATTATTGAGTGGATGATCAGTTTTCTGTAGAATCTATACACCTGATTTCTGGGGCCTACCTCGCAAAAGCAAAATCAGGCCCGTATGTCGCTACTATTGAACTTCAGCTATCTTCCTTTATCTAAAATCTGGCCTCTTCCCACACAAACACACCTTAAATTCTTAATAGGATAAGATTTCTCTAGGATGATAACACAGCATAATTGAACGCAGGAAGAACCGACACTTGAAAACAAGAATTGGAAGAAAAGTCCATTTAGGAAAGGAAAAAAAAGAATGTTGGTTGTGTTTCTGAATCACAAAAAACAAATCAGCCACGAGTGTCAGCAATGATGGATTTGACATTGTCTCATAAAGGAGATAGCTACCCTACATCTGATACATATGAATGCAAGGTATGTGGGAGATCCTATCCCATGGATGGATGCAGTGAAAATCACGGTGGTCCCGATTTTTGGATGTTTATTTAACGTTCAAATTGTCGGGTGAGGTCAACGTCCACCCTCGCTCTTGGGCGATTATAATTATGGTCGAGCCCTTGCCCTCATCATAAAACCATTTGTTGTACCGTTTTCAAAGCCTAGTAGGTCGGGTGTTCGAGGGTGTTATGAAATGAAAGTATAACAAGGAGAGCATGAAGTCAATTGCATTATTGCTTCTTTTTTTTTTTGTTTTTTAATTTTATGCTAGTAACATTAATTTTGAATCTCAAATCCTGAAACAGTAGAGATTGTGTACAAAAAAGATAAGAGTAAAGTCATTAGATGATCCTGAATTCATGGCCTAAGAAGTAAACATATTTTCAGATGTAATGAAAGTTTCTATTTAGCCAAAACCCATTGTTAAGTTCCCGGTCGATAAAAGCATCATCAATCGAACTGGGAGATAATTTGGAGACGATGTTTTGAAGTGACAAAAAAAGAAAGAAAGAATGGACGTGATGTTACAATTTGTAACAATGCAGCTAGACCTCAGTCCACTCTAATAAAGAATCAATGGCCTTCTTGGCCATTTTAGGACTAATTCTCATGACTGGCGTTACAAGAATTGATGTATCTAAAAGTTCTAATAATTCGTAGTATTTGATCCAAGAAATCTGTTACTGTGAAAAGCTCCACCAAAATTGTTCCAATTGAGACAGAACTATTAGCTTTTTGAAGAGTTTTGAAAATTTTGCTTCAAATCTTGGTTGTTACTTTGGAAGGCCCGTTTGCAAGTTTTTCATTGATTTTTTTATGAATTCATTAATGAGGGTTGTTCTAAGGGTATGTTAGTGTGCATTA
Organism: Litsea cubeba; assembly: GCA_012931725.1. Lineage (NCBI taxonomy): Eukaryota > Viridiplantae > Streptophyta > Magnoliopsida > Laurales > Lauraceae > Litsea > Litsea cubeba. Next base: position 863,143 of record CM022949.1, on the reverse strand, counting down.
AATACATAGAAATGAATACATAGGAATTTATGGTTAAATGAGCTCTATCAAAATATTATTAAAGAGCTAGCAAGTTAAGGATATAATGTGGAGATATAGATGAGACATCGACTTTCTTAAGTATTGAATTGCTAGAGTGATGGTTAGTTATGCATTTCTCTTTTTTCCTTGATTCAAATTCTATTAAAATAGGGGTTATTTGATAGTCATTCTTAAATATTACGTTTGGTTCTTCATTTATAACTATTTATAAAAAATACAACTAAAACATTCAATTGCTTGAAAGAAACCGTCCGTAAAGAAATTTTAAAGATGTAGGGATTAAAGGATATAAGGTGTAGATATAAATATGACCCTCATTTCATTAGGACTTGATTTATTAACATGAGAAAATTCTTAAGAATTGAATGAGAAAAGCCCATGATAACTTTACACTTTTCTTCTATTCATCTTATATAAATCCCAAGGCCACAATCTCATTAATTTATCAAGTAAGAGTTATAGGGATTTATCCTTCTACAATGAGATTGGAGGAAGCATTGAGCATTTAAGTAAGATTTTCAGCCAAGGGAGTCTTACACAAGTATGCTGTGGAATCTTCAACTCCAATTGTTCACGAAAGTGATACGCTCATGCATTAAAAGTTCACACTAAAAACTCCTACACAGCAGCCGTCTTGTGGGAGAAATTAAATTCCCGCTTACATAAATAACATGCGCTAAAATAAAGTTTGATACTCTTTTCCCAAATTGTCAATTGGACCCACAAGTAATACTACTTTGTTATTTTCATAATATCATACCTAAGCATAATTTCGAGACCCCCTTGGGCCTACTTAGATATGGAAAAACTACTTTGATTGAACCCACATCTAATTTAAATCCTTGACAAAGAAGGTTAACCAAAACAGAGGAATTTATTTTAGTTCATCCATTCAATGACCTAAGATAAAAGGCACCACATCCAATGAAAGGTGGAGTTGGTGTAAAAGATGCGAAAGAGATGATGATAGAGCAGGAGAAGAAAGAAGAAAAAGGACTTTAAAGAGAGATGGACCGACCGAGATCTTGCTAATCGGAAAGGTCATGTCAACGGTCAAATCACCGACTCACGTGCGGCTTCCCCGTGACCATGGGGGTATTTGGTAATCACCTTATCATATTATTTTAGTACTGCGTCTTTCTCACTGCCAGACGGATGCGTGTTAGGCTCGCCTTTGACGACAATTATGATGCTCTTCGGGTGCACTTTAAAAAATAGTTTTTCCCTTGTATGATGACATCCTTGGAACATGGTGTCTCACAGTGGATGCTTTGGTGGTGGAATGGAAGAATAGTTTAATATTGGTGTGAGCAGTGAGCACTGAGCACGATGACTTTAATGAGAATTTTTTTTTTTTTTTTTTCGTGCTATTGGAGTGTTTTCAACTCTTTATGTTGGATTAATTTTTTCGGATCCAAAAAAAAGTTGGATAAATTTTCCTGTAGTCAAAATGTGGTGGTGCAGTTTTAAACCTACAACATCCGTGTTCAACTATGACCTTAGGTCAACTGCTACCCCTTGGGGTTTATGACTTTTATAAGAATAGATGGACAGCATTGAGTTCCCACTTATGGCCCTCATTTTAAGCCCTTTCTAGCTTAGATGACTTTCAATGGCTTTATGTTTTTAGCTAATTCAACAGTGAAATGTCTAACATATTAATATTAGATATATGTGCGTGGGAACTGTGGATGGTATGAGCAATTCATTGTGGGTGTGAGGTTTTAAAACTAAAGTGAGGGATTGATCATGATCATTTGCAAGTAGTCAAACCTTTGGGATCTACTTGGCCCACTCTTTGATCTAGTTAAAATCTCTATATTTACTCTCCGTAAATTAAGGCTTATATACCCAAATTTGACTTTCATTCAAGATGGGGAGAACTCTTTTATGATGCAAATTTGGTACCATTCAACTCCAATGATCTTTTACCAAAACAAGAAACTCAATGATCACTACCCTTTTAGATAAGACATTCTCAACTTATTTTTATATTTATTATTATTAATTAATTAATTTGCATACAAGTAGGCAGTTTGGAGATATTTGAAGCGCCTTTATCTCCATAATTAGTGGAGTACAAAAAATCCGTCAATCCGATTCGATTCGATCCGATCCGCGGATTTTAATCCGGTTCGAAGGCCAACGGATTGGTGACCAATTGAAAATTGTATAATCCGTTAGCAACGGACCGGTGGCGGATTGCATCCTTAATCCGCGGATTCAATCCGATCCAATCCGTTGTCATTAAATATAAATTAATATATATATATAAAATAAGAAAAAAAATGTAACGAGTCACTAACCTTATGAATAGAATAGACATACAGCTCTCAACTCACGCCCTTTTAATTCAGTGGCTTCAAAATTTATGGGTTTTTTCTTTTTTCTTTTTTCATGTAATGTACAGTAACGGATTGAACGGATTAATCCGATCCGATCCGATCCGCTCCTCCACGGATCGGATCGGATCGGATTTCAACAGTAACGGATTGGTGACGGATTACATTCGTCAATCCGAAGGCAGCGGATTGGTGACGGATTTGGTCCAATCCACACCAATCCGATCCGTGTACACCCCTATCCATAATTGTCATATTTATAAGTGGGGCTCATTGCCCAAACACAGTGGTAGACGCAAGATTTTCATTTGAGGAGGGTGAATGAGGACGATAATGCTATTCTCTTCATTATTTTATCATTTGATGGGGGCAGAGGGTTTATTTCTAATGGGCCTAGGCATATTTTTGACGAGCCGTGTGCCACAGCCCGGGCACAAATCCCTGGCTGTGTAGACTATTACATTTTTGACACATATTCCAGGTCAAATGGGGGCTACCCCCAAAACCGGACCAAGTTGTTCTATGTATTGAAAAAATTACTTGTAAATGCTATGGGATTCGTGAAAGTTCACATAAAATTGAAATGCCAAGTTATAGTTTAAACTTAGTGTTTGTTTTGTATAAGAGTTTTATAAGTACCATAATAAAATTGTACCATCTCGTGATAACTTGAGAATGTCTTATGTGATTTTTTTTTTTTAATTTCATAGGCAATAACTTTAGTTGATAGAATGAGATTTATACACTTGGAAGTTGGTGGAGTGGCATAAGATATGGATTTGCTCACTTCATTTTGTTATCAAAACCGTCCTAAGTTTTTCTAGTGCGTATTTATGTGGGTTTAGCAAACGTCACCTAGGAGATTAATTTTATTGGGTCAAAGACCTTACAAAATGAAAATTATAAAATATTATAAAATCGACTACGTTCTTGCCTCATTTCTAAAACGATATGCCCATGGTAACATTAAGAAAGTTGGATTCTACTATAACTTTTCATTTTCTCCTCATAAATAAAAAAAAATCCCTTTTCCCAATCTTTAGCAAAAAAACACCCTATGGAAACAATGAATGATCTCAATTCCAGAGAACTATTATCTCTAGAATTTGTAAATGCCCCGTGTGGTGGAATATCTAAATCTTCCTTTATACTTGAGCATTAAGGAATCCCATAAAAAAGAAAAGAACGTGAAATTTCAAGATTCTACTTAGGCATTTGAGAACTTTTACTGGAGTTCACGAAATCTCAATATAGAGAATTTTAATATTCTCTAGCATGCTAGAATTCCATGTTGCTCTTTTGTGCTCAAGCATAAAAAAAATTTTACAAAAACAAAGCGGCTGAAATCTAGATATTCAAAAGGTCATTTGAGGAATTCTAGTATAAATGCAGCCCTTTGGGTGGGTTTGGATGTGTAGAAAATTGAAGTAAATTAAGATATTACTCGGACAACATATAAAAAAGGGTCATATCAAAATAACATGGATAAGACCATTCATGTGAAAAATATCCAAACATGACAAGCTTTTTTCAAAAGTTCCATTAAAGAAGCAGGCCGACCTCTTAACCTGAGAACTTGTCTGAACAACAACATTCAGGACAGGCTGCAATCTGCTGGTGGAGGAAGTCCTTTCGGGTGAGAGAGTAGGTGGCGTATGATTTGGAGTGGTTACGAAGAGCAGCGGAGCAGTTCCGTCTCCCGAATGCCTCGAGTTCCGTTACGTCTTCACCCTCAATGCTCAATGTGACGATCGCACGTGCACTTTTCTTTCAGAAGAAGCAATGACATCACCTCACCCTTTGTGTGGCATTTGAAGTGTTGGAATTCGCCATTTTCCCACGTGCCTGCGTCATGCTGACCAAAGCATATAGACCAAGGTAAAAATAATAAGGCAAAGCTAACATACAGCAGCGCTGCATCTCAGTACGATGCAGTGGCGCTGCATCTCAGTACGATGCAGTGCCTCGCATATGGAAGTGGAGGGGGACTGATTTAAATGGGTTCGGTTTCGAATCCACCGTGACTCAGACCCGTGGATCCGGGATCTGACTTAATATATACTAACATAAGGTAATTTTAGTATGTGAGAATAGAATCCTTTTTACTTTTTTACATTAGGATTTTCTACTTTTTCAACATCTCATTGCCGGTTTGGATGTGATTTCTGAGTTTTTGGTTAAAAGTGCTTGTTATTGATAGACAAAAGGTCACATTAGTGTTTGCAGGTACGTGATCTAATTGAAATGTGGAAAGATAATATTTTTTTTTTTAAAAAAAATACAAGTATTAGTCTAGACCCGGAAACGGAACCAAACCCGCCTCACAAACGGTTCCGTTTCCGGTTCTGGTTCCCATTAATATTATCGGTTCTGGTTTCGATTTCGGTTCCCCTTCTTAGAAAATGGTTCCGGTTCCGGTTCCACCCTGGACCCGGACCGGAACCGACCCGTTTACAACCCTACAATTGGACCCAAAATAGGACCTGTACCAAATCCTATTATCAATTGGAGTGAAAGAAGAAAAATTTCTACAAGCCAAACATGTCTAATGTAGGATTGTTATATCTTTTACTATATTATATATGACAATGTTAATCTAATATATTTATGAGTATTTAATATAATAATAATGAAATATATCATAATTTTATCGACGGATTCTATGCACCTGCATGGGAACTCCCATGCCCATGATTTCTCTTAGCCTCAGGATGGCCCCTCTTTTTATTGATCTAAGCGATCCATAAATAGGCAGTGGCCCAAAATTCACTACAAATAAAGTAATATCTGCCATTAGATTGATAAATATGTGAACTTTGAGATCAAGTATTTGATCAAAGTCTCTTCTTTTTCATGCAATTTGATCCAACAATAAACATCACTCAAATGAAGTAAAATCTATCTGAGATCATATTTAGAGCAGGGGTTATGTTTTGAATGGCTTCAATCAATGCATGGTGTGAATACGGATAAAACTAACCTGTTTGCATGAAAACTCCAATCCTTAGTTTCGCAAATGACCATTTTTTCTAACATATATTATAATTTATAATGCAGTAAATACATTATACACTCAGGAATATAGGTATCTGTATCTAGATCCAGACCTGTTTATTAATTGAATAGGGTTGTAAATGGGTCCCCGATTCTCCGATTACCCGAAGGTTCCGACCCGTTAGGATCCGGGTCTGGGTCCTTATTTTGGTCCCGATAAGAAAATGGTTCCGGTTCCGGATCTTTCTTTTGGAACTGATACCTAAATGGGTCTGGTTCTGGATCCACAGTGGCTCAGACCCGTGGACCCGGAACCTGACTCAATATATACTAACATAAGGTAATTTTAGTAAGTGAGAATAGAACCCTTTTTACTTTTCTACATTAGGGTTTTCTACTTTTCAACATCTCATTGCCGGTTTGGATGTGATTTTTGAGTTTTTGGTTAAAAGTGTCTGTTATTGATAGACAAAAGGTCACATTAGTGTTTGCAGGTACGTGATCCAATTGAAATGTGGAAAAAGAATAATTTTTTTAAAAATAAAAATACAAGTATTAGTCTACACCCGGAACCGAACCAAACCCGCCTCACAAATGGTTCCGTTTCCGGTTCTGGTTCCCATTAATATTATCGGTTCGGTTCCAGTTCCCCTTCTTAGAAAACGGTTCCGGTTCCGGTTCCACCCTGGACCCGGACCGGAACCGACCCGTTTACAACCCTACAATTGGACCCAAAATGGGACCTATACCAAATCCTATTATCAATCATTCATTTGGGGTGAAAGAAGAAAAAAGGTCCAACCCGAATTTTTTTAAGTCAGGTCCTTTGACATCCCAAATCCGGCCCCACAAAAGCTTGATCCACCATGGTCCGAAAATGGAGCCGATCTGTTTAGGTCCATACTCCAAACCATACAGATATGCTCTGTTCACCAATAATACATACAGATATGCTCTGTTCACCAACAATGCATGTTGGAATAGAAGGGTATGATATAATTTTGCTGGATTTTTGCTCCCAGCTTTCTTGGTTCAGAACATGAACTGTATCCATTCTATCATGCATGTTGTTAAGTCGATGTTTAAGATTACCTGGTGTGTATGGCAGTTGAAGATCTTTTGCAATATGCTGAGGTAACTTCCAATCGGAGGACCCTACATTCAAAGTGAGACCCACCATCCACTAATTCAAATCAGTGCTCTTCAGCAATCGCTTACGTAACTGTAAATCTGTCAAAGCTTGCTTACCGACAAATTAGAAATTTGGAACATAGATCATAGAATTTTGAACTTCCTGATCAGATTGGTTCTCTTAAGACATATGGTGCAGAGGTGACTCCAATTACCCATTTTGACTTTAATTCAATCATTTTTATCTCTCTCTTTTATGTATTGTTCTTCAGCATGCACCCTCACTCAGAGAGAGAGAGAGAGAGAGAGAGAGAGAGAGAGAGAGAGCTATAAAACTAAGATTTGAGATTTATGATGAAAAAGAATGAATGATGATGAAAAAAGGGAATTAAATTAGCACTACTTTAACTTCAATTAGATGAAAAAGAGTGAATGATGATGGTGACCAAAGTGGCTACTTACTGAACTGAAGATATGTAAACCATCCATCCACCATAGGATGCATATTGGTTGTGAGGATAGTCAATAATTCACTGTGGCATTCTAGTTCTACCCTACAATGAACTAGTAATTTATATGGACTCTCTAAACATGATCATGTCAGCAAGAAGTGGAATGACTTGGGCTGGAAGACTATTGTAAACAGCGTTTATAGGCTCAGGCCAACTCATTTATTAATCAGGTTGAAAATGTCACCGAATTTAACCCAACTCGTCTCTGAACCACAGTTTATAAAGGTCGGTCAAGGAATAGTGATCAGCACAATTTTTTTCTCCTCCCAACCCAACCTGTTTATACTCAGCGAACCCATTTGCCAAAAACAGTGGAGCATTTGAATTGCACCATGTACTCCAAAACTGCAACAAAACAGACCCACATTTGACCTGCAGATTTTATGGGTTGGATCTCGGTCAGGGAATCCTGACCAAACTTGTGTTGGTTGGATTCTGTTTGACCCGTCTAGTAAACAGGTCGGATATGAATTCGGCCAAAACTCAGGGCCTTTCCCAACCTGACCTGCTTCCCACCCCTGCATTGAGGTACCTGCTACATGCAGGATTTGGGAAGGTACATTTAAGCCAATCCAGGTTCAGTTCCACCTAAGTTCTCTGGTCCATTATTGGTTCCAATGGGTTAATTATACAATATTAGTTGCACCCATAGAGTCACAAGTAGGGATGAAAGCTTGTCACTGACTACCCAAATACCCCAAGGACCTAAGTTTAATTAAAAAGGTTTCGGCCCTGGTCCACGGTTTCCATGCCTGAGCACATCACCTTATATCATGTATGTGCATATCTCTACTAAGTATCTTATTTAGGTATTTGGCTCTCCAATTGGGTGTGGGCTGGGTCATAAATCTAAATTCGGTTTTGATAACCGCTCCAGGTTACAGGACCTGATTTGGGTCTCCTGGTAGTAATTTGGGTTCTGTTAGTAATTTAGGCCAGATCTCCGTCCTGTTCTGCGTACGGGTCACCGGAATCTCTAAGCCGACCCTTTCCCATCAGTTTTTGCAAGCCTGGACCCAGGTCCAAACTGTCCTGGACTGCTCTAGAAATGACAGCATGGTCACTGTTCCTAGCCCCTTCTTACATTGCCTTCCCAACCATTAATTATTAGTTCAACAAAAACTAATATGGTAAGCCCCATGTCACAACCAAAGTATTAACTGATCAGTGGCTCATTTTGCTATATTCTTCTTCAAATCAAACTGTAAAAGGAGAGCATCAAAATCAAATATCATTAACATATCAGAAGCCATTCTACTTGACAAAACACATAGGACAACCAAACAGAGCTCATAGATCCAAATTTGCATACAAAAGACAACAAACTACATTGATAATGAAAGAGAGATTACATAGGCTGGCCACCAAATTAGTACATATACAAACCCGCACATACACTACAATACAACCTTAGCACACACATACATGAAGAGAAACTCACCCATGTATTATTATTGTTATTCCTATTAGTGCAATCTCAACAATCTAAAGGTCAGTTGGATGAGAAGAGCAGGTGGTAGAAAAATGAAACGGAGTATATGAAATTCAAGTTTGTACTATGGATAGTTTTCTCTCCGCTTGTTTTCTCCACCTGTTTTCTCCGCATCCAAGCGACTCTAAATGTCTCTAACCTCGAAAACACTGTGACTTTTTACGACGATGTCATACAGATGGAAGGATTTCAAGTTGTTGAAGTCCCTAGGGAGGGAGATGAGATCGACCGACGATCGCTTGTGATACTGAATGAGGTCAGGGTTGTCGTAGTAGCGCTCCCACCCAAGTGCGGTGAGCTTGCGGTCGAGTGATGCATAGGACGTGATCACCTCGTCGGTGGGCTGGTGCACCAGGACCTTGCGCCGGGCATTACTGTCGGATTCGCTCGCAGGGTTCTCGACGAGGCGCATCACACCATTTCTGAACACCCAGACTCCAGACATGTTGATATCTCTTTGTTTTAGCTGTGAATGAAGTGAAGCAGTGGAAGTAGGAAGTTGGGAGTAGAAGAGAGTGTTTGAGGAATGTGATGAGGAGGGAGGGAGGGATGGAGGCGCTTATATACTAGTGAACATGGGATCAAAAGAGAATAACATCTTTTGGGTGCGTGTTTAATTTCCCGGCACTTTCTTTTTTAATACATTGAAATGGCTGATGTGGTGATCAGTTGAGAGAGAGAGAGAGAGAGAGAGGTGGGATTTCTTTCAAGGATGCCGGGTGTCTTGTTGTGAGTACAAATCAACAGTCCCAGCCTATGTTGTTTGTGTTTTGTCCCCCTTAACTACTCTTGGATGTTGTATTTTGGGAATTTTACATACAACCAACTTTTTCTCTCTGTTTTTTTTTATAATTACAAATTATTGTTTATCTTTTTTTTTTTTATAGTTCATCATCATCATCATCAAAATTTTTTTCCAATTATATTAGGTCTGCAACATGAATTCTATTTTTATATTCTGATCTATCCTGAGCCAAATTTTTAGATAAGTTGCACTGATTTTGATTTATTTTTACTGCATTCATCCACGTCCTCTTCGGCCTACCCCTTTCCCTTGGTGGGCAATCAACTTGTATAGCCAGGTGTTTCTTTACCGACGATGTTGCCAGCCTGCATTGGACATACCCAAACCATTGAGTTTTTCTGATTTTATCCCCTATTGTAACTAACGAATGCCAATAAGATTGAAGGAAGAATTCTACAAAACGGTAATTAGACTATTTATGACCTATTAAAATGTTGGTTAATCAAAAAGTAATATATGGACAAAAAAACAAGAATGGACTCTTACACCAGAAGCATCAATTCTTGCCTTCCCTCAGTCGAGGTCTACTTCTCTCACCAAAGGGTTGGGGTCCCAGCACTCCTAAGCTGAGTTAAGAAAAAAAAAATATGGGCACAAAATAGATGTAGACAAGATAAAATATTGAGGTCGATGTGTAGTAAAAAGAGAAAGAATTATACAAATGATCATATTTATAAATTTCAAAGTCAGTAAACATGTTGACGAAATTCATGCATTTTAAGGATGATATATGTTTGTAGAGAAATGATTAATTTATGCAAGGTCTTGATTTGTATTTTTGTTAGATGACAGGTTTATTATAAAATTTTCTTTTTCTATTTATTGCTGTTGTTACCAAATAAAGAAAAATAGAAGGATTACTTCAACTCTTTTAGGGCACTGACTCTAAAAAAGGTTAGGATAACCCACATGTGGATTTTTCTCAAGCAGTGTGTAACACTAAGTCACTAACCCAGAAAAAGCTGGTTTTGGAAGAGAAACAGACAAAAAGGAAGGAAATGGGTTTGATGGAGAAGCAAAAACCGATTTTTTTAGGTGTTGACCCTAAATTCCAATTTGGAATGTGGTCCTGATTGATTCACCATCTGCTCTCTAAAGTTGCAGACATACCCACTGCCAAGCCTAAGGTTGATACATTTCTTGTATGCCTTTAGGGTGTTCATATATCCAAATGTTACAGGCATGGAGATCATTGCCATGGCTCCTATTCTCCTCTTTGTCCCTGCTATGAGGTCCAAATGACACTGACATGTGATAGCGGCATGATTCAAGTTATCGATAATGCTTTGCCTATTTTCATGGAATTCCTTGATCCATCAGGACCACTTTAAAGAATCCCTTCACTGGCTTATACTCTCAAGATCTTTGTTGCTTTTGATGTTTTTGTTTTTGAAGTTTTTTTCTGGTTGTTTTACATTTTATATAAAGTCCTCATTAAAAGCCAGTGATTTTGTGGAATTTGAATGAAAAGCTAACATAAAAACTGATACATAAGAGGCACATCTATGATCAATCTCATCTCTGATTTATACATTCCTGCAACATGCAAGCGCATGCAAAAACAACCCATCTACTAATTTATTTCAACCCACTCCTTTTTTAACTTTATCGTATTATGATATCCTACTCCTATTCTATTCCTCTCCTAATGTAAATAAACACACCCTAAATCAATTTCTGGCAGTCAACCATCCTTCATTTGATGGCTTCCCATGCAAGGAATTCCTGGCTGTGCGCCACTGACGCAGGCATACATTGCTCATATAATTATGATTTGGCTAAAGCCTGGTGCTATGGACTTTAATCAAATTTATAAGTTTCCACCATCAGTTTTAAGGCAAACAGGCTAGATAGCTAGCTATGATCATCAATTGAGCTGATATTTAACCATTTAATGAGGAAGGTTAACATCATCAATTCTTTTTAAAGAAACACGCTAATCAAAGAAGACTTTAGTGGGTCTAAATGGGCTGGTCAAATTGGGTTTACAGGCTTTGCAACAAAAGCCTAGGCTAGCCCATTTAGTGAACAGATCCAAACCTAAAATACATATGAGGAAAACCAGGCAGGTTATGGCCCAATGGACTCTCTGAACCCCACTGGCGTTGGTAGGCATCATCATTGACATTTTATTTGTACAGCATTACATCATCAAGAGAAATATATCCCTATCTTTATTCTAATGTTTAAGCTCCTTATTGCAGTAATCCACTCAAAGAATTACATTCCATTAGTCACTTTTGAACCCCAATTGATTGATTAATAACTAATATAAGGAGAATAACAGTCTAATTAGTACACTTTGCTTTGGTGACAATACCTCATCATGCTCATAATTCAGCATTTGAGTATGTTAAAGCTTTCATCTAGATCATGTACATTTTCTTATTACTTAGGTCATTTTCGGAGCTTCCATAATGAAGAACAAATGGTTGCTTTAAAGCATCAAATGAAGTTGGTTTTTGTGGGAATTGATCCTACATCATAAACTTTTGGGCTTTATTCTCCTTTCAATGAGAAGTCTCTGTCAATAATATTTATGAAGCAGCTTATTAATCTTGGTTAGGTACAGTAAGCATTTCATCCTCTTTTTAACTATATTCCTTTGGGTAGGTACAAGTATTTTTGGGTTGGATCCTACCTAATTTTTCAATTTTTTTCCAACACAGAATCTGTCTCTCTCAATATCTATGGACATCTAAGAAAGGAACACACAAACCACTAGGGAAGATAAGGAAAAGCTCATGGATGGCTATGATCTTTTATAGTTTTAGATACATGTAGGCCCCACAAGTGTCGGAGCTGTACATTTCTATATTGCTTATTCTAGTTATCCAAGTGTTGGGTGGAATATAAATCCAACTTTGCAATAGAAACGTTTGTAAATAGAGCACCATTTGGAAACTAACATTTGTTATTTACTAGTGAAGTATCCTGTCTGCCTCATCAAAGTAGGAGACGACCAGAATTTTCTAGTTTTCTGTGTGATGATGGTCCTCCTAGATTGGTGAGATTCTAAAGTATGGAAAAGGTGTCTATTCCAGATGGGGTCCTCTCTGATTCTCACATGGGCTTGTACAAAAAGATTGCATTCTCCAAAAGCAAGTTAGCTGAAGCCTGAAGGGAGGGAGGAGTCCCTTCTCACATGGGCTTGTACAAAAAGATTGCATTCTCCAAAAAGCAGGTTAGCTCAAGAGAGGAGGTCCCCACAAGATTCTCTCTCTCTCTCTCTCTGGGTTTCTTAATGTCAGAAAGTTTTAGACAAACGCAGCTGATGGGGCATGTCGTAGCACGGGTGACGAGTATATGATCCGTTTAGCCGAATCTATGGTGTCCCAATCAGACATTAGATATGGAATGAGCCATGGAATCTGATGCCAGCTGAGCCCCTTTATCAATATCCATATGGATTTATTCATTATATACATATAGAATTCAAAGCAATGGTATTTCTAATAATACAGTGAAGGAAAATTAGCAGCTGCCACAGTAGTAGTAATAGGCAGTTCTGGTATAATTTTTTAAAAACTTTGGTTGATCCGAGAAAGCGAATAAGAAACATCAAGACAACAACACAATAGGCCAAGATATTGGGAACAGATCAGTCCACACCATGGCCTTGACAGACAAGCTACTAAATCTAGCAGTCTTATGCATGGGCTTCAACATTAAGATCCTTAAACACATGACTAAAAAGAAAACTTTATCAAAATGCAAAATAAGGTTGTCAATGTCCAAAATCCAAAGGCAAATAAACCATTTCTCCGCTCCATTAATAGGATCTATCACTTTGAGTGCATTGGACAAAATGTGAATTGTAGGGAGTCCCAAATGTCTTGCAATGCTCGTTGCATATAGAATCTCCCCTGTTTTAGCCTCCTTAAATGAGCATGTGGAAGGACCCATTTTTGCCTTTGCACCCACAAAAGAACTATTAAAATACATAACAAAGCCAGATATGCAGCTGCTCCCATATTTTTAGGGACACGTTTGTGTACACATCCTTTCTGCGGAAAAGGAAAATTGCCACGTCAGTAAGTTCCATAGAAATGAAAACCTTGAAAAATCATTTTCATAGAATTTAGAAATTCATATTTGGTGTAAAAAAAATTTCCTCGTTGAACTGGTGCTAATGTTATTTGGTGCGGCTATGGATTCTTTATAGAAAATCAAATTTTCTTAATTGATGAAATAATTTTTTGAAGAAAAATAACATAACATATATATTACTTATTCAACATCACATAATAACTTATTTAAAGAAATAAAAAATGAATGAGTTGTAGGATTTTGGGTTGAAATGAACAAAAATGAGTAACAGAGGGAGAAGTTTTCGGAATAATCCATTTCAGGAAAGCATTTCTGTGAAATTGTTCCTCACCAAATGCCTGAAAAATGATTTTTTTGCTGAAAACCGTCTATTTTAATTTCTACGGAAAAGTATTACACAAACATGCCCTAAAGTAGGCGACATCGGTGAAAATAAAAACCTCGTCCGTACAACTCAATTGAAGATGTTGTGGGTTGCGGCCTTAATTTAGTCACCTTAGTAACATCGGTACCCCCATTAAAAATACGATTTTCCTTAGGCTATTAATTCTTCACCAAGTATCATGTGCGCTCACTTACAAATAAAAACGCCAGCTAGAAAGTTAGGGTATTCACTGATTTATTTATCTTCTAATTCATTAGTAGAACTCATAAAAAAAAAACAAACCCAAATTGATGCGATACAGGAGAAGCATGGAATGTGTGCAGGATCTTTTTGGATAGTGGATATGGGTGATGCTTTGTGTTTTTAATGATTTACAAAGTGTTGATTCTTCACTATAAAAACCCAGCAAGCAATTGATATAGGTGAGATGGATTCATAACCTCATCCATGAAAAGCCCCACATCTAAATTGATGAATACAAGAACATTACCTTTATTAGATTTACAACCATATAAGCAGTAAGTAAGGACAGAAATCTCAACCAATTTAAAAAGTGGTTTCAACCAATCCTTCCAGGCATTTTTCCATCCAACTTTCATGATAGAAGATACTCTTAACTACAAAGGTCTTTGTAGTATATATTAGAGTTTGTACGTTTTAAACAAAAAAAGTAGAACCTTGGTATTTTCTATTATTTCATATGGCGGAAAGCATTTATAGCACATATTCCTATACATGCATGTAGTGGAAAATGGAATTCAGTGAGGTTTTAGTTTTAAGTGCATGGGGTTAAAAAAATAAGAAAGGAGGTAATGAGAGCATTGTCTAAGATCATTAGTGGAATGAGTACCAATAAAAAGGTAGAATTTAGGAATCTACCAAACAATAAATTGGGGGGAAGGATATGAGAATGAGAATTGTTAAAAGGAGACAAAAGGCAACCCCTAAAAGGTCAAAAATAAGTTTTTTTTTTTTGTTTTTTTTTTACAGCTTGCTTTTTGACATTCAACCAAAATAAGAATTTATCCAACATTTACTAGCTATCCACGCATCTTCATGGGAATATATATGGGTTGGTGTGGGTCGGGTCCATGTAGATGAAGCCCGGCCCAAACTCTGCATCTAACTCACAGCCCAACAACAATGATTTAGATATATAAAAGGACCAAATGACCTAGCTAGCTGTAATTTGCATATTTGCCCCCTCAAAAAAAAAAATATTGATTATAGGTGGGCCTCTCATATTAGTGCATGGGCTCAAGGCGGGTTTGTTGTAGGGATGTATAAATCAGAGATGAGATTGATCATAGATGTAGATGTGCCTCTCATGCATCAGTTTTTATGTTAGCTTTTCATTCAAATTCCACAAAATCACTGGCTTTTAATGAGGACTTTATATAAAATGTAAAACAACCAGAAAAAAACTTCCAAAACAAAAACACTAAAAGCAACAAAGATCTTGAGAGTATAAGCCAGTGAAGGGATTCTTTAAAGTGGTCCTGATGGATCAAGGAGTTCCATGAAAATAGGCAAAGCATTATCCATAACTTGAATCATGCCGTTATCACATGTCAGTGTCATTTGGACCTCATAGCAGGGACAAAGAGGAGAATAGGTGCCATGGCAATGATCTCCATGCCTGTAACATTTGGATATATGAACACCCTAAAGGCATACAAGAAATGTATCAACCTTAGGCTTGGCAGTGGGTATGTCTGCAACTTTAGAGAGCAGATGGTGATCAATCAATCAAGACCACATTCCAAATTGGAATTTAGGGTCAACACCTAAAAATTTCGGTTTTTGTATCTCCATCAAACCCCTTTCCTTCCTTTCTGTTTGTTTCTCTTCCAAAACCAGCTTTTTGTTTTTGTTTCTCTTCCAAAACCACCTTTTTCTGGGTTAGTGGTACACTGCTTGAGAAAAATTCACATGTGGGTTATGCTAACCTTTTTTAGAGTCAGTGCCCTAAAACAGTAGAAGTAATCCTTTATGTTTTTCTTTATTTGGTAACAACAACAATAAATGGAAGAAGAGGAATTTATAATAAACCTCTGTCATCTTACAAAATTACAAATCAAGGCCCTGCATAAATTAATCATTTCTCTACAAACATATATCATCCTTAAAATGCATGAATTTCGTCAACATGTGTACTGGCTTTGAAATTTTGAGCATATGCTTTTTTTTCTTTTTTTTACCTTGGCTTAGGGGTCCGACTCTAACCCTCTGGTGAGGGAATGTGGCTGCCCATATTTTAACCTTGGGTGGATAGGTAAGAATTGACGCTTCTTACCACTAGGATAAGAGGCCATTCTTATTTTTTTGTGCATAATTTACTTTTTGATTAGTCAACACTTTCATAGGTCGTAAATAGTGTAATCACCCTTTAGTAGAATTCTTCTTTCAATCTTATTGGCATTTCGTCAGTTACATTAGGGGATAAAATTAAAAAAACTCATTAGGGATAGTTTAGGCATGTCCAATGTAGGCTGGCAACAGCGTCGGTAAGGAAACACCTAGCTATACAAGTTGATCGCCTACCAAGGAAAATAAGTAGGCCGAAGAGGACATGGCTGAATGTAGTAAAAATAAATCAAAATAAATGTAATATATCTAAAAATTTAGCTCATGATAGATCAAAATGTAAAAATAGAATTCATGTTGCCGACCCAATATAATTGAGAAAAAACTTTGATGATGATGACGATGATCTATAAAAAAAAAAAAGATAAATAATAATTTGTAATTGTCAAAAAAACAGAGAGAAAAAGTTGGTTGTAAGTAAAATTCCCAAAATACAACATCCAAGAGTAGTTTAAGGGGGACAAAACACAAACAGCATAGGCTGGGACTGTTGATTTGTACTCACAACAAGACAACAAGACATATACAGCATCCTTGAAAGAAACCCCACCTCTCTCTCAACTGAGCACCACATCAGCCATTTCAATGTATAAAAAAGAAAGGGCCGGGAAATTAAACACCCACCCAAAAGATGTTGTTCTCTTTTGATCCCATGTTCACTAGTATATAAACGCCTCCATCCCTCCCTCCCTCCTCATCACATTCCTCAAACACTCTCTTCTACTCCCAACTTCCTACTTCCACTGCTTCACTTCATTCACAGCTAAAACAAAGAGATATCAACATGTCAGGAGTCTGGGTGTTCAGAAATGGTGTGATGCGCCTTGTCGAGAACCCTGCGAGCGAATCCGACAGCAATGCCCGGCGCAAGGTCCTGGTGCACCAGCCCACTGACGAGGTGATCACGTCCTATGCATCACTCGACCGCAAGCTCACTGCACTTGGGTGGGAGCGCTACTACGACAACCCTGACCTCATTCAGTACCACAAGCGATCGTCGGTTGATCTCATCTCCCTCCCTAGGGACTTCAACAACTTGAAATCCTTCCATCTGTATGACATCGTCGTAAAAAGTCACAGTGTTTTCGAGGTTAGAGACATTTAGGGTCGCTTGGATGCGGAGAAAACAGGTGGAGAAAATAAGTGGAGAGAAAACTATCCATAGTACAAACTTGAATTTCATAAAAACAGTTTACTCCGTTTCATTTTTCTACCACCTGCTCTTCTCATCCAACTGACCTTTAGATTGTTGAGATTGCACTAATAGGAATAACAATAATAATACATCGGTGAGTTTCTCTTCATGTATGTGTGTGCTAAGGTTGTATTGTAGTGTGTGTTGGTAGTTTAAGAGGCTCCACTGAGCACCTAAAGGTTACTTAGGCTTTTGGGTGTCTTCAGATGGGTTCATAGTCTCTCCTCTAGGTCACTAAAAAAAGGTTGTATTGTAGTGCATGTGCGGGTTTGTATATGTACTAATTTGGTGGCCAGTCTATGTAATCTCTCTCTTTCATTATCAATGTAGTTTGTTGTTTTGTATGCAAATTTGGATCTATGAGCTCTGTTTGCTTGTCCTATGTGTTTTGTCAAGTAGAATGGCTTCTGATATGTTAATGATATTTGATTTTGATGCTCTCCTTTTACAGTTTGATTTGAAGAAGAATATAGCAAAATGAGCCACTGATCAGTTAATACTTAGGTTGTGACATGGGGCTCACCATATTAGTTTTTTGTTGAATTATCAATGGTTGGGAAGGCAATGTAAGAAGGAGCTAGGAACAGTGACCATGCTGTCATTTCTAGAGCAGCCCAGGACAGTTTGGGCCTGGGTCCAGGCTTGAAAAAACTGATGGGAAAGGGTCCGCTTAGAGATTCCGGTGACCGGTACGCAGAACAGGATGGAGATCTGGCCTAAATTACTAACAGAACCCAAATTACTACCAGGAGACCCAAATCAGGTCCTGTAACTGGACCGGTTATCAAAACGGAATTTAGATTTATGACCAGCCTACACCCAATTGGAGAGCCAAATACTAAAAATAAGATACTTAGTATAGATATGCACATACATGATATAAGGTGATGTGCTCAGGCATGGAACCATGGACCAGGGCCCAAACCTTTTTAAACTTAGGTCCTTGGGGTATTTGGGTAGTCAGTGACAAGCTTTCATCCCTACTTGTGATTTTATGGGTGCAACTTGGATAAATAATACAATAACAAGTTTGATTTTACTAATATTGTATAATTAACCCATTGGAACCAATAATGGACCTTAGAACTTGGGTGGAACTGAACCTGGATTGGCTTAAATGTACCTTGCCAAATCCTGAATGTAGCCTGTACCTCAATCCAGGGGCGGGGAGCAGGTCAGGTTGGGAAAGGCCCTGAGTTTTGGTCAAATTCATATCTGACCTGTTTACTAGACGGGTCAAACAGAATCCAACCAACACAAGTTTGGTCAGGATTTGCCGACCGAAATCCAAAACCATAAAATCTGCAGGTCAAATGTGGGTCTGTTTTGTTGCAGATTTCAAATGCTCCACTGTTTTTGGCAAATGGGTTCGCTGAGTATAAACAGGTTGGGTTGGGAGGAGGAGAAAAAAAAGTGCAGATCACTAATTCCTTTACCGACCTTTAAAAGCAGTGGGTCAGAGACGAGTTGGGTTCGTGAAATTTTCAACCCAATTAATAAATGGGTTGGCCTGAGCCTATAAATGTCGTTTACAATAGTCTTCCAGCCCAACTCATTCCACTTCTTGCTGACATAATCCAATCCCGGAGCAATTTATTATTATTATTATTATTATTATTTTATCCCTTAAATCAATTTTCTTCCATTTGGGCATCTTGGTATCCAATTTTCTATCCCAACCAGTAAAGATATACATCTATATAAAAGTTATTTATTTTCACATTTGTTGTGAAGGACCAAGTGGGTCATATCTTCAAGCGTTTCTCACTAATCCCATATCCCTGGCCTGGGACATCATAGGATATGCATTTTTCGTAGTTCGTAGTTCGAATTTGATTTCTTTCTTTGCATAAAATCGTTGGCCTCAGAAGTCTATGGATTAACACAAATGACCCATGGTGAACACAGGAAGGGAATCAATTTGTTCGATCCTAGGCAGAAATTATTTTGGGATATTCCGCTGGTATAGAAACGTTTGAGACTAGATTGTGTAAGAGTGCTATGCAAGTGGAACTATATAGTAGGTTCATCTATTGGAAGTCTGAATAGCTTAAAGTCAAAATGGATGCTCTACCCGTCAATAGAAAGTCCAAAAAATTACTCTAATAAGAGTTGGTCACATAGTAAGATTGAGTGTATGATTAATGATGTGATTACTACAATATGATTAATAATGTGATTACCAGTGTCTTATGCATTATTTTTATTTATTTATTTATTTGCTCCTACAAGAACTCAAACTCATGTAGTCCTGCTCGCCACTCGATGTCCCAAGCAACTCATGCATTATTAATCATATGTATTACTCACATGAGTAATCATGTTCTCAATCTTATGGTGGGACAAACTCATGCTAAAGTAAGATTTGAGTACATTGTATTAAATGACAGGACATTCATTTTAAGTAGTTCTGATTTTTAATAGGCGAGCCCTACTATGGAGTTCCCACTCTCCTTAACATAAGTAAGATACTACTTACCAAATAAATAAATAACAAGAATAAGATATTATATGAACACCAACATGGGAAATAGTCTTGCTGAAAAGGTTTCATGCTGGATTAGATAGTTGGCCAAAAAAGTATATATCCCAATCGGTGCATTACAACTAGTATCAAAATTTTAACAATTTCTTAAGTTGCATTTCTTATGAATTTCAATCCAATGGAAAATGAAAATATAATTTAGATAATTGTCTAAGAGGTGTCTCTCAACTAGAAAGATTACACACACTCGTCCATTTACATATATACACCTGCATGTGTGTATTTATGGGTATTTCTCCAAAACGCCCCACTTTAAAAACTCCCGTTTTCCCACCACTAACTTTTTTTTATAATGGGGCCCACTTTTCAAACACCCCCGCCCCCCAAATTGAAATTATAAGATTCTTATATAGATCTTTCCATCCAATGAACTTTCAAGATGATCATGCATCCCAATTGACCGAATTAGAAGAGGCGTTTTTTTTTTTTTTTTAATAAATCAAACGACTGGGGACTGTCTAGCCCTGCCTAAAGCAGCAGCAATGTTCCCCTTTTCGATCCCCATATGGACCGGCTCCATTACTCAATTTGAGATCGTAGATCTGACTTTCAAATTTGCATAACCCATGTCTCAATCAGTATAAGATTTGTTCGATCTGAAAATGCAACCCCGCCTCTAAACTGCACTTATTCAAATGGAAGACTTGGGCCTGTCCATTTTAAAAAAAACGGTGGACTCAGACTAGGTATGGACCCAACTGGACCCGGACCTCACTTGATTAACCAACAGATCTGCAACTGTGGTCCTGAATCCAATCACTAATCTCAATCAAACTCAAAAGTCAAGACCTATATCCGAAATTTTTGGGCCAGAACGTTAACGATTGGCAATTGCCATCCTGAGCCATGTCTCATAATTCATGGGCGACACAGAACCACAAGAATAACACCAGTGAAAAATCTGCTGTAGGTTCAAATGGCAAGACTTTTTTTTCAAAGAGGTTTCAAATCTCAGGCCGGTATCATCACTTGCATCTTAATCTCAAACCCATCTTACAATGATCAATCATATGGGTTGAGACAAAATTTTGATCAGCACCAGAATCCTCCAGAAAAAGAAGCCCAGCCTTTGATTAACAGGCCTTTTAGGTGACTGATACATGATCTATTGGCCATTAATAGCTTTCTAAACATTCACTCGGCAGAACAATAGATGACAAGGATTGTTTTTAGCCTCCAGTAACAACAACATATCTCAGAGTCCATTGGATTGGTATAATCCTATCACAGCAGTCAAACACAGTGCACCCCAGATGGCCCTAGGCTCAGAAGGATTGCAATCTTGTGTTGTCTTGTTTTTTTCTTTATTTTTTTTTATTTTTTTTTCTGTGGAGATGGGAGTGGGACTGTCTTTTGCATGAGCACTGAGAGTATAAAAGATAGGAGAAGGCACAAGAATTTTCTTTCATATAAAAACAGCCTATACAGATAGAATAGAAGAGTATTTGTCACCAAAACCCATTTCTGGGCCATCCATTGAACTTTATATTTCTACAAACTTGCCTGATAAATATAAATATATATATGTAGGTTACAACAAAATCCTCGCTATGTGGGAAAAAAGAATCATGGAACTCACCAACATCATCTCTCTTTTTATGGTAGTGAAGGTTCAGAGAAGGGCAAATGGGCCCATCTCCACCTCCTGAAACTCCTCAGATTCCAGGAACACCATATGATTAGAAGGCATTTTCTGCACAAATAATCTAGGGATCTTCCTTAAGAACCCGTTCAAAGAAAATCACCATACGTCGCGCAGATACCTTCCCTCCATTTGCAGACTCTTCACGAAGCTCTCTGTCTTGGAGCTATCTAGAGAACCCTGAAATGCATTTTAAGCACTTGGTTAGAACCTTCCATTACATTAGCCACATTGCCTGATCCCATTTGACATCAAAGAAATATTCAGGCCTAAAATTCAACGCATGTTGGAGAGGAATCACAGGGTCCTAGACATAGCAATACGAAGATCTCAGATGTGCCATCTATATGAGGTAAATGGCCATTTAAAGATAACCCCAGATTGATGGAGTGGGATGGATGTGTGTGTGTGTGTGAGAGAGAGATAGAGAGTCCCATGTCAGATAACACGGAGCCCATCAGATCATTAAAGAAACAGTCCAAGCCATCTTACATAGAAGGAATTGGGTGCTTCCAGAAATAACACAGTGATGAGCTTTCCAAAACCCAGATTCATCTTTCACACAAGACAGTTTCATACCTCCTCTTGGACTATGGTGTGGAGGACTCGATGGACATCCTTGGCCATGCCTTTGGCATCACCACAAACATACATATAACCACCCTGAGAAATCACATTCCAAATGTCTGAAGCCTGCCAGGAAACAACTTTTCATGCTTAGTCATCGCATATAACAGAGTCCAAGTGATGCAAAACAAAATAATAAGAATGCTTGTCAAGCTAACCTTTTCAGCCATCTTGTGCTGCACATATTCCTTGGTTGGCCCATCACGTGAGAAGGCAACAATCAGGGAAGAAACCACCCCTGATTCAACATACCTGTTCAACTCATCCTCATAGATGAAATCCTGCAGATAATGCACATAGAGTACAATTTCATAATGGAGAAGAGAAACAAGTACTGATCTTAAATTTTCATTGATAGAAAATGACCATTCAACTTGGGAAAACTCATTAACAAAATTTTGCTCAAACTTCCTGGGTAGTGGTGGTGGAAACGGGTAATAAATAGTTTGTGTGTGTCTGTGTATGTGAGAGAGAGAGAGAGAGAGAGAGAGAGAGAGAGAGAGAGAGAGAGAGAGAGAGAGAGAGAGAGAGATTTTCTGTGTTTGTGGTTGGTCGTAGCATGAAGGTAGTGTTTCCTCGAAATTTAATAGATAAAAAAAAACTACTCATCACTTACTACTTCCCATGTTTTTCTATAATTCAGTTATAGGTTGCCAGCATGTCCTTTTATTCAGTTATAGGTTTGTCTTGTCATAGCATGAATGGGGAACTTTGTTCTCAAGGTAGTGTTTCCTTGAGATTTAATAGATCTATTTCTTTTATATTATGTATCACTTACTTCTTCCGATGTTTTTCATTTATTCAGTTATCAGTTGACAGGATTTTCCTTTTTTTGTTTTTAAAATCAAATTAAGAGGTACCAGGTTTTCAGAAATGAATTTGTTTGGAAGCATTTAAGGGTATAGCATCAATGTGTGAGAAAATAACATAAACACATTAGAGATGGTTTGGACATGTCCAATGCAGGCTAGCAACAATGGTGAGGAAAAGTTTGTGTATGCAAGTTGATTGCCCACAAAAGGGAAGATGTAGACCAAAGAGGGTGTGGGTGGTAGCGACAATTGATCTAAAGTGCAACCTATATGAGGATTTGGCCAACGATAGATCGGAACGGAGAAACATGATTCATGTATCCGAACCATAGTCGAGACAAGTCTTTGATGATGATGATTAAGAGTACAAGGTTTCATTAACAAGACAACCATGTCTTTGGGTTGACCCACCTAGATGGACCTATTGATCAAGATGGGTCTTTTTTTTTTTTGCATGTGAACCACTGCAAAGCTTACCATTTTACGGTTCCTGCACCCAAAGAATAAGTAAGCAGGACCAAGTTCTGCACCAGCTTCTTTCAGAGCAAACCTTTCCTGAAAATGACAATATAAAATGTAAATGCTAGTGTCCTTTCAGGTTCAACAAGGATGAATCATACATTATGCACATACATCAGGTACAAACCTGCAAGAAACCCCTGAAAGGAGCTAATCCTGTTCCAGGGCCAATCATGATAATTGGCACAGAGGGATCTGCAGGCAGTTTAAAATTTGATTGCCTCACAAAAATTGGAGCCCAGCTACAGTTGCTGCTTTCCTCCAAAGGCACTGAATGCTACAAGGAGAATGAAACCAAGATCAATTTTGGTGATGGGTTGACGAAGGCAGTTAGAACAATAAAAAACCATACACAAATTATAATCAGATACACAACCTAATCATCAAAGAGTGATAATAACGACAAAAACAAATAAATTTTGGGAATATAAAACCCCGGTTTTTTATATCACATAATCTGATCAAGCAATATCAAAAACTTACGACTCGACCCAGGGCCTTATCCCCTACTAAGAGGTGCATAAGCAGTTCATTACAATGTAAACATCAACAATAGTTAAAATACCTTCATCCAAGTTGAGCACACGCCTTTGTGAATCCTTCCTGTAGGTGTTGGTCCGAGAACTAAAGCAGTTGTGACATGAATCCTAGAAGGTGCCATCCTATGTAGAGCATAAATTTCAAAGAATGGGTAAATACTAGTGAAAAAGCTGAATACAGATGCGATAGTACAATTTTAAACAAAACTAACTTTGGAGAGGAAGAGATCGAATAGTATCTAGGCAGCAACCGAGGGGCTATTGCTGCAAAGAAAACCCCCAGAGGAGGCTTGGCAGATGGAAACTCGGACATGACTTCTATGAGGCTTCTATGATTTGCAACAATCCATTGGGAATATTCATCCTGCGAAGAAGAAAAAGAGCCTACGTGAAAGAGAGAACAACCAAGGATCCAGTGTGTCAAAGATCACTGAAAAGACATTATTTATTTGGGAGAGCAAACTGAGTCACCCAAGCCCAAAAACATATGTTACAAAAGAGTCACTTTTTAACTCCTTGGTTTCTTCCCACTGAAAAAATGAGTCATAACAGCTTTGCCCAAAGCCAACCCAATTTTGGAAACCAAGCTCTAAAACCTTGAAGTTCTTAAAGAATAATCCGAACCTTGCCAGCAGGAGATGCAAGAAATCTTAGTCGATCAGCTTCATTAGGATCGGAAGCATGAGCAGCCAATGCAGCTAGAGCAGCCTAGAGAAAAATTACACACATAAGTATGCATTTCTTGGAGACGATCCGTGAATAAATAAGCAGATAAATAGTTAACTTAAAATAAAAAAGCATGTTGGAGTAACTTAGAAAAAAGAATCACCTTTTTAGGAGAATTCAAAAGGTCTGCATATCGTGCAAGTGCGGTTCTTAAAGTGCAAGGAGATGGGAAAGGAGGTAGTAAGGAAGAGCTGCCACTAAGGGGTGTTCCATCCTCTTTGTCGGCATGGATAGAGAAGAAGGTATCTGCTGAATAACCTAACAGGCTTTCTGCTTTCTCCACTGTTTCAGTACAGTTCTCAGCATAGATGCCAACATGATCACCTGTTTCGTATCTGACAAAAGAGAAGAAATAAACTGAGTACAGCAACAAAGAGAGGACTCCATGCCATGTACCATGAAGATAAAAAATGCATAAAAAGATGTTAATACCACATGCCAAAGGCAAGTCAAGACATCCATCCAGACAAAACCTCAATACATCTGTTTTCTCACTTCATTTTCGTGGTATAATTGTAATGAACTATAGAGATGTACATTCTGATCATTCTAATAGAAAGATAAATGTAATCTTCATAACCGGAACTCTTCAATCGACACCAATGAGAGAAAACATCTAATGTCGGGATCCAAGGATACACGTGCAGATAACAATCATTGCTCTTACATTAAGTCGATAAGCCAACTATCAAAGTTTATAGTTCAAGAAAAGGCATGATAAAACTAGAGAAACCCAAAAAAAAATATATGAATAAGTAGCCAATCCTACCACAAGTGAAATTTGGGTGTGGCTAGTTTAAGTTCTGGGTTGGGGACGGGTCCCCAATGTTTGAAACCCTTGTGGAGCTCAGACCAGGGTCGGAGTTGGGGTCAGGCTTTGGCACCAAATTAGATATGAGTACCCATTATCCACAAGTGCAGGTATACATAATGTACGACACATAGTAGATGCAGTATATACTGTATACAAAGTCACTTACATTTCCTAAATTTCTTATACTTTGAAAAGCAAAAAAAAATCCAAAAGCTTGGATATCCAACCTGACCTAAGTCAACCTGGCTCAATCGAAATGGCACTTGGATATAGGGAATTCACTAGACAATCGGGTCAATCAATTTTGGTTCAGGCATAGTGTGTTTCTTTCATATCAGGCTTGGGTTTGCCTGCAAGCAATTACAATTGGGCTTGGGTCACACCCCTATGGATAGGTCTGTCAAAAGACCTACTTCAGGCTGGAACAACCTCAATCCAAATCCGAGCCTGTTATAGCATTATCCGAGTTTGGGTCTGATAGAAACACTAGATCCCAAGTCCAAGCCTGCACAACAAGAAATATAGGAGGCATGAGCCCACCCGTCGAAGGCATGACTAGATTCAGACCCAAGTTGAAATAGGGCCAAAGCTCATTGAAAGCCTTGTTTTAGTTTTTAAAAAAAAAAAAAAAACTCCCTTTTTCCTCGTAATACTCAAACTTGGAAAGCATATAATATGAAATTTTGTAGACACATACATATTTAAAATCTATCAATAGATGAAGCCTGCTTTGAACTCCCAAGGCCAAAAAAGGGATTTGTACCCTATAAAAAAATCTACCTATATGAGTGGAAAAGTAGAACCCACAAGTCACAAAGCAAATATGTTGATGGGATAAATCTTCTATAATTACCATAATGATAATGATGGTGGTGGATATGATGGTGATGACAGAAAGCAACACAAAGAACTTACACAAGTCCTGTGCCAGATATGTCAAGCTCCAGATGAATGCAAGAACGATCAGAGGCTGGAGTGTGAAGCTCCCTCCGGACAGCCACCTTAGCTCTGCAGTTATACAGTATACAATATGTCAATTTTCAGTAAAAGAAAAAAGGGTCTGTACATTCATCCTTGAGCATAAAACCTTGTAAATTTTATTTGCACCTGCATGGATGTTGAATGTCATGAACAGCATGACCGTTTGCATTGCTTAAAATTTTATCCTGAAGTGTTGCATCTTTAGGGTCATAGAATACAACACGGTATTCTGGTGTAGCAGCCATGTATGGGGTAGAAGGACTCAATAATTGATCTTCATCTTGAAACAATTGATCTAATTCAGGCCATACCAGCTCCCGCCTACATAGCGAATCAAGAGCCAAATAAAACTATTTTAACAGAAGTATAGAGTAGATCCAGTTGGCATTAGTAACTGCAAGATTGTAGCGGTGTGTTAAAATGCTGTGTGGAAATAGTCCAAAAGATGGAAGTTCAACGCACCATGCAGTAAAATCATCCTCAATGCATTGATCGTCATCACCAAGACCCAATGGGATGAGGCGCTTCCCTCCTATAGGAAAAGAAAATGAGAGAACTACAGTTTAATATCCAAGGAGAATGAAGAAAAGATATGGCGCACATTATCATTGTCAGTCAAACAGGATTAAGCAAAATTCAGTAACCAGGATGATTGTCCGATGAGTGGGATAGTATAGAATAGATCATTAACAACTGGAGTACATCTGGATACTTTGATACGGGGATACGGGTAAGAATAAGGGATTCCAGTTCCCCAAGAATTCAAACTCCAAATCCATTCACCTACAGTAATTCGAGTAGCTGGATACTCACTAATAAGGGTCATGGTTCCCAGAAGCTTCCAACTCCACAACTACTAGCATTTGAACTCGATGTACTAGTTATTACATGGAATTTAAAGCTAAATGCAAAAATTGGGATACAATCCAGCTTCTAATATTGCTTAGGTAAACTTCTTAACATAATTATACTTGAAAAAACAGCTACATCAGGACCCAAATTTATCATGCCATGCTTGCATCCTGAAGCATAGTCGTTACCCTTATGGCATTAATGGCTATCCATTGAAAGGAACAACATAAATACACAATCATGGATAATATGATAATACATTATGTTCAGTTGTTCACTAGTCACTACTCATTCCTGATAGCTAATTCAACTAAATATAGTTAATTTGAATAAGCATATCACTTCAAGTGTAACAGGGAATGAAACCAGGTTGAAAACCAGTGTAGCATTAAAGTTAAAAGCAGCATCTATGATAAAGATAGTCTTGATCATGAATTTACAACCAAGTCAATGCATTCAGTAATGTCCAATACCACATGCACAAATATGCAATTCATTTGAACAGAAATAAAATAATCTCAACAAAGTAATATGCAATCACATAAAAGAATCATGATTCATGGTACCTAAAAAACATACCCTGTTTCGCAAGCATCTCATCCACCACTATTGCTACCTGTTCTCACACACAAACCACATAAACCAAACATCACCAACTAATTAAAAAACTCAGAAAGAATCAACCATTGTGAAACCAAGTTCATTTCTCTCCAAACCTTGTTAAAATGCTCATATTGCTTGTTCCCCAGCCCAAACACTGCATATTGGAGGTTCGGAAGCCAACTCCCACTCTCTGTCCCCTGTAAACACCAACCACTCACAAATCACTATAGAATTCTAATCAATGCAGAATACATCAAAAGCTCAATTTAACCAAAATTCTTCGAATTCTACCTCCGAGAACCATTTATAAAACCTCGCCGCATTATCCGTCGGCTCACCGTCTCCATACCTACACATTACATACCAAATTCAAAAAATCATAATAACAACAAAGATAAATAGAGAATTTTTTTTTGAGTAATCTATAATCCTACTTACGTTGCTAAGAAGAAGAATGCAATATTTTCTTTCTTTATCTTCTCTTGGTATTCATTGTCATCTGCAGCGTATTCATCCTATCATAGAATTGAATCATCATCATCAACATCAACCGTTCAAAAGGAATCCAACGGCCACGAATTATCCATTTCGTAAACAGAATTGAGAAAACGAAATTACCAGATCGACGACTTTGAATGTCGCTTTCTCGTACCTCGCTCTCGCCTCCTCCGCAAGCGCCTGAATTAGGGGAAGAAATAGAAATCAAGGGACAGAAATTAATCACGGGACTGAAATTGGGAAATCCGAACCGTAGATCATGACACGATCAGCCGAACCTTGGCGAATCCTTCGGCGGTGCCGGTCTGCGTGCCGAAGAAGATCGTGACCTTCTTCTTCCCGTCATCGGCTTCCGGATCCGTCTTCACCGTCAACGACGGCGGCTTCGGCGGCGGCACGGCCCTCTCCGCCCTCGATCTCCGCCTCAGGAAGAAGAAGACGCATCCGATCAAGACGGCGATCGACGTCGAGAGGACCATGACGAAATCGAGATTCTCGGCGAGGATCGCGGCGCCGGAATCCGACGCCATGGCTGCCGGATCGAATCTCCGTTTGACGATCGCCGACTTGAGATCGAACGGTGAGATCTTCATGGTGGTGGACTGCATCGTATCCGACCGTTGAGGCGGCGAAGGAAGGAACGGACGGCTGAGATCGTACGAGGAGGAGAGGTCAGGATCGAATTGGAGGCGGAGACGGAGAGAATTTCTGAGGGAAATGGAGTAGAGAGAGAGAGAGAGAGAGAGTAGGCTCTATAGAGAGAAGGAAATGAAGGGGAAGAAGTGGGGTTTTTATAGTGCGGAGATGGTTTTTGGAGCTTTGGAGGGAAAGGCGGCAGAGGAGAGAGTGGTCAAACGCTCAAACCACCTACCTCAAGTAACCATGGTTTGACTATAGTGGGTTTCAGACGGTCGACGTATTTACCATTATGCCCTTCCTGTGGCATCATTCCTCTCTCTCTCCGAGTTCTCTATCTGTTTGAGAGAAACTAGGTTTTTAGCCATGGAACATTCCACAAATAGTTTTTGAGGGACATAATCCTGTATAGAGAATGTTAGGGACATTTTTAAATTTTTAGATTTGAATTTTTTATTGAGATAACCCTGAGGGGTTGCATAGTTGATTAAGATCACAGCTTAAGAATTAAAGATTGCGGTTTCGAACTCGCGATCTCTTCCGGAATGCACTTATCTAGACAAAAGCTTCGCTTACCGGGTGCGTAGAGGAGATTGGGTGCATGGGGGAGGCAGGAATTTCGTGTGCATGAGGAAATAATCAGTTCTTGAAAAAGGCGCACTCATCAATATAAAAGAAAAAAAAAGAGTTCTATGATCTTGGGATATAGTGAGAAAATGTTGTGGATAATAAATTTAATTTTTAAATGACTAGACAATAAATCATATAAATGGATGTGAAATGATATTAAGAACTATTTGTTTGTCCCCATTTCTTACAATTTTATTGTGATGTTATCGTGTCTTAGGAGTTGTAAGGAAAATTATTTTACAAAAAAAAGTGTTGACGTTTGCAAAAGGAGCCATTGGAACAGCTTTTCGGCAAGCGAAATTGATCATCCAGATGAGTCTTCAAGAGAAGTCATCATCATTTTGACAATCCTAACCATTTGGGAGTTGCCTCTCACAAACTTGGATAGTTACAAAGTGGGTGAAGTTTGGTGATCTCTTTCATTGGGTGATGATGATGATGATGATGGATCAAGATTTTGTTAGGATTCTTAACCCAAGAATAATTAAGTTTTCCCAACTTTGAATAAAGAGAGTCCGATTGGTCATATTGTATTTGATTTCAAGGATCAAATTATTACTTTATACATGCATGACCTATTATTGTCACTTCTCACAGTGAAGTTGGAGAGTTGTTCCATTTCATGGAAATAGGATTTTAACCAGGGGAGTGCAGGTTGGCCATGACCCCATAAGTTTTTTTGAAAAGCTTATAATTTCATTGGATATAAGCCCCTTCAACAACAGAAAAACACATATATAATAGTCCCCTAGGAGAAATTATCAGCATCTGCCCTTGGTTTTAATTTATGGCTTTAATCGAAAGAAGGCAAATTAAGTTTGCCAAGCAAGAAGGCTCTTACTAACAAATTTTGTGATAATAGATGCAACTAGCTAGCTTAGTAACATTTAAAAATTTTAATACTCAATTTGATTCAGTTTTTTCTTCATTTTTACCCATGGGGTAGTTGTAGGAAACCTGTCTAAACTGAGTAGTTCATTGGCCGATTTGTGCCAAATAATATATGCCTCACTCAAATTTTTTTACTTTCGACTTGGAAGCTAAGAAATAAATGCCCAATCAAAGTGAAATTAAAGTGCTAACACCATTCAACAATATGAGTGTGTTGACCTTGGATTCAACGACCGAATCACTTATTGCTATGGTTCTAATTCAACCAGGTTAGACCTGCCAGCTCAATCATTTTCATGTTTTTTTTTGTCCTTACAAATTTCGATCAAATGAGGATTTCCTCCAACAAGCATACTGCACATACATGCCAGCTCTTTAGCGCCGCCCACTTGGGCCTCCCTTTGATTTGCACTCCATTGATCAAATATATTCAAATTGCCACTACAATTACATGGTAGCTTTTACTATGTTACTTGTGCCTCCCTTTCATCTGCACCCCGTTGATCAAAATATATTCAAATTACCACTATAATTATATGTCGGCACGTACTATGTTGATTGATTTATGATTTCTTTTATATACATTTGTATGCAATGAAGAAAACTTAGATATAAAACCATCAACAGTAAAAAAAATAAATAAATAAATCTACCACTGATGGTAGGTGGCCTAATCTTCACATTTTCCTTGTGTTTCTGATGAATGAGTGGTGCATCAGTTTCCCTCTCTCAGCAGTCAAAGTGCTGGCCATCAACCCAACTTGTTTGATTATTGAATCACAAATGGTTGGGCACATGATGGACCATTCATGATCAGGGCCCATCATTTCAACGTCTTGGCTCACCCTTCTCCTGAAACCCTGAGCACCATGCATACACACACTGTAGTTTGAACTCTTTTTGAGAGACGTAAGTGAACGAGGGCATTAATGTCATTTGGGCTTGCTACTTTAGTCGGTGTTTGGTTGAACCAGCTGGTGTAGTGTTACGTTGGGCAATGGCACGCGACCGACTAAGGTTTCAACTCTCAACCACCAAAGTTGACCGCGTGCGCACGTGGGATTTTAATGTTCTAGTTCGATCGTTCGTCCGGATCTTGAAGCACGCCACAGGTTCTTCCGTTGTGCTCCATGAAAATACATAAGTGGCACATTACAGGGAGCTTACGCAACGGACCCCACCTAGTCGGCCCACTTTACCATCCAACCAAATGGATCATAAAATAGGAAACGCCCTTTGATAGTTACTGTTTTCAAGTCTGACACTCATAAGAATGGACTAGACCGTTGGATCAGTTGTGCCCTCGCTTGAATGGTAAAATCTTATGAGTTATTGATCATATATGATTAAGATGATGATCTGAGCCTCTATCATCGTAAATAAGTTGGGCCTAGGGGGGATCCAGAAGAGGCACCAAGTGAGTCCTGTAAAGACCATTACATAGCACAAGGTGAGCATCGGTGGTTAGCAAAGGGGACCCAACTATATTAGCCATCTTCCAAAGCATAAATTAGTACACTTTCTACTCATCTAATTTGTTATTAATCAATTTAATGAAAAAAAATCTAATCCATATAATCTTCTTGTATGTGGTAAGATTCAGGTTCCTAATCCAAATTTTGTTCAATTTGTTAAGTAAACTAATAAACCCTAAGTAAGAGATTTCTATTACTTATAATCTGAATGTGATCTCTTTTAATGTCGTTCAATTCGGATCGAAACTCTTGCATCTCTTTCATTAGGTTAGCTGGAAACTTCTAGAACTCTCACTTCCTCGTGTTTTTTTTTTTTTTTTTCTGGTGGGATCTCACTTCATCATGTCATGTTGCCTTCAAGAGAGAGAAGGATAGGTATTACAATTCACAGAATATCTACCAAAAACATTCCCTCTGATATCGTTAGTGATGAGAGTTGGGAATTGGGATCTTAACATACGAGACTTTGACTCGTAGAAATCCTAAGTGGAAGGAGTGGAGTGGGGGCGTACCTCAAAATAATCATGAAATATCTTTTTAATGTATGTGGTATTTCTAATTTTTATTTTGTACCATCATAATATTATTAATTTGATTAAAAATATAATTAATATAATATTATGTATATTCATTAATCATAT
Source organism: Litsea cubeba (assembly GCA_012931725.1). Lineage (NCBI taxonomy): Eukaryota > Viridiplantae > Streptophyta > Magnoliopsida > Laurales > Lauraceae > Litsea > Litsea cubeba. The sequence continues at coordinate 830,397 of CM022949.1, read as the reverse complement.
TTTCTTCAAATGATCAAATCTACTATGAGCCGAATTCTTCTTAAGTTATACTTTGGAAATCCGCCACACATTTGAAAGGCATTTATTTTGAATAACTTGGATGCTCAATATGTGGAGCCCGCTATAAATTAAATCCGGTTAGTTTTTTTTACTTTTTTAGAACTAGTTGATTAGAAAGGATCTTTGCTTTAGTGCAATGGTAAAAGTTTGGAGTGCCGTGTGAGATAATGAAGGTTCAAGACCTGCAATCGATATTTCTATCACCTCAAGATTTTCAATTACTTTTTCTTTACAATTTATAATGTCTACATTGCAAATTTATCATAATTGACATTTGAGCCCATTTTTGCAATAGCTTAAAATCTTAAAATTAGAGCCTGGCCTTAGTTCTTAACTAAACAGAACTGTTGATTAATCTCAAATTATATCATCTTACCTTTATATAGGATCATTGACCCATGAACCAAGAGTCACAAATTGCACAAGGGGTTCACAAAAAGTGCTTCTAGCCCCCCACCTTGTTCACCATAACATGTCCCATGGCATCACACCTTAATAAATGCATCTCACCCTTTTTTTAGCATTAATTTGTTGTTAAAATGATCAGTGTACTATAGCCTATGACATGAGAGAGCTGGAGAAGTTTGTTTTTTTTTTTTTTTAAGGGCATGAAAGAGAGCCTGTAGGTGCTCAAAACAAGACGAACGAAAATAGTTGATACTGTCAGTAGGTTTTCATATGTGGTGCCCAAGATCTGTTGATCAAGAACATTATTTAAGATAACTGACATGGACTTTATTATGCTCAAGAACAACTTGGCTGTTCAATTTATCCAAGTGGATAACTGGATATGGAGCATGCAACTTGGAGTATTGACACGAACAAATTCTGAGGCAGCATTTAGAGGAAAATAAATTGGTATGGTCCACTTATCAAATAAAACAGCTACAAATAAACATCTCTCTGTGGAGCAAAATCTCAATCCAATGGAGAAACGATCAACTCATCATGTAGATGTGATCAATGTCTAATTATGGGCAGAGAACGGTCGCCACTTACTTCACTGATAAGTAGTAGTAGTTTTTATTTGGTTGTTTAGGGTTAAAAATTTGGATATGTCTTTTTTTTTTTTTACTTATATGAGTTGTCTTTTTATATGTGTACGTACGGGCGCTCTCTTGGACTCCAGCCATCTTGATTGGTACAAAAAGAAATCTAATTATGGGTCCCACCCAACTATGGAAAGTGCCGGTTTGGATTCAAGAGGTGAGGCATGAAAGCACATGCTTTCCACGAAGGTTGCATTTGGTTATCCAATTAATTGATTATGGATCAAATCTCATTAAATAAATATATATATATATTTTTTATCTTGGGAGCCCCATATTTGTAATTCAAGTTGTGCAAATGATTTATCGAACTAATTAACCCACGACCTTTAAGCTGGTTATTTTAAACTTTTATAGAGTTTGAGTAATTTGTGAAAAATGTCCAAAGAATCTCAATTAACCTAGAGGTCTAGTTTTCTAAACTTTTATAGGCTCCAATTCATGATCCAACTTGATCAAGATTTTCACATAAATAATAAGCATTAAGACATTTAGGGCACGCCTGGTAATTTGTGAGGAATTCATAGATTTGAAGATCCCTAGTGTTGTAGATTTGAGAACTCCTCGAGAAGGATTTGTATAGCTGATAATCTCACATTGATATCGGTGCAAATTAGTACACATAGTTGAGAAAATCTGGTATCAGTATATATATCCACAAAAAGTGAGGATTTCAAAATCCCATGAGGATGGGTCAAACTTGAAAATCCTTGAAATGAGAATTTTGACCAGTTCAAATCGGATTTACAATTGTCAAACATGGATTTCCCAAATCATCAAGGAAAATCGGTGAGTAATGAGAATTCGGTTGCCAAACATGACCTTTATTCGATATCTCAAATCTTCATGGATTGATTTCAAGAGATTTGTGAGAAATATCTAAAACATCCATACACATCTAAATCATGGCATGTACTTATTTACTAATGTGAAGATGGTGATTTTGACCAACATAATAATATTTTTGGGGGTCTTGTGTTTACCACTGCACATCAGTACATGCATCGGTTCATCCTGGCAGCATATTCCTCATTTCTAACAATTACACTCCTGCACAGCATCCATGAGAACCCAACCCAGATCCAACGCACGGTATATGTACACAACTAGCATTTATAAAATGCATAAACAATTTTGTGCTAAATTCGTAAGAATTTAATTTACTAAAGTGAAAGGTGTGCATAGATTTTGGAACGTGTGGCCCAATTAATCATTACACTATTTGGGAGAATATATATTAAAAGACTTTTGTGCAATTCATGTTTGGAAATACAAATTAATGACAAAATCTCCCAAATAATATCTCCTCCAAATACCTCAAATTTTTATATATTATAGCAGAAGGATTCAATTCAATTTTGACCATTAACTTCAAATTTGATAGAAAAAAAAAAAGAAAAAACAGAAAATATGATGGGCCCATTTAATTTTATCGCGATTTAAAAAAAAATTAAAAGCAAAGTTTACAATTTACTTTAAACCTTTTTCAAACCACCCAAAGGGGTTCTTATTTTGAACTTAACAACTTATTTGTTAACATTCAGATCCTCATATTATCCTTAACATTAAGAACAAATCAATAAAAATGCATTTGCTCTCTATAATTTGTATAGTATAACATAGATAAAGATGAAAAGAAGAATAAAAAGAAAGCAAGAATTCCTTACTTGTCACATTAGCTACTGACACACAAATGAACACAATCAAGGGCCATGTCCATTAAACAGAAATAGAGAACAAACTACTAGTTCTTGGGCTTTTAACCATTCATTGATCAGAAACTCCATACCCAAGTCCTATAATACATGAATATATAGATATAGATATTTCTCATGCACCACCAGCCCTTTCCTCCTTCGTTTTGGAATGGCATTAATTTAGAAAGCAGCAGCTACTCCGGCCAACCCCAAGATCACACTAGCGCCCATGCTGAATGCAAGCCTGCCTGAAGAAGCCTTATCTGAAGGACCATCAGCAGCGGGCCCGTCGGCGCCATCGGAAGGACCATCGGCAGCGGGCCCGTCGCCGCCATCGTCCGGTGCAGGTGGCGAGGAAGCGGGTGCATCATCTCCAGCTGGGGAAGAGGCAGGAGAGCCGGAGGCGGGGCCATCAGCTGCCGGACCACCTGCTGGAGCATCAGCTGCAGGACCAGAGGCCTTGGGGGCTCCGGCTTTGGGGGCGGCAGCGGGGGCTTTGCTTGCTGGAGCGCCAGCTGGGGCGCTTCCGGAGGGCGATTTCGCAGCTGGGGCAGTTGCATTTGTTGTGGGAGCCGTTGCGTTTGTCGCCGCCGGAGCAGCTGCGGTGTTGGGGGCGGGGGCTTTTGCATTGGTAGCGGGCCTAGCGGCTGCTGGAGCAGGTGCATTGGCGCCACCAGCGGCCGGAGCAGTTGCACCGGCACCAGCTGCTGGTGCTGTTGCATTAGCAGCAGCGGCGGCAGGAGCAGGTGCATTGGCAGCGGCAGCGGCAGGAGCAGGAGCAGTTGCATTGGCAAGACTCGCAGTCGCATTGGCAGCGGCAGAGGCAGGTGCAGTTGCATTGACAAGACTCGAAGTCGCATTGGCAGCAGCCGCTACAATGTCGGTGGAGATGACAGAGGAGATGAGGAGGAAGAAGGTGAGGAAGATGAAGATGAAGGATTTGGAACACGCCATGTCTTGATGAATATTTTTGGCTCAGACGGAGGAATGAATGAAAGAGAGAGGTCTTCTTCCCAACAAGTCCTGTGGGAAAGGAGGGAGAGAGGAGAGATATAAGAGGGGGTTAAGAATAACTGATTTTTAAAAACTAGTGGGGGAGAGACATGCATCTCCCGCCAATTTTGGTGGGAGTGCTGGTGTGTGAATGAAGGGAGAAAAGATGCTATGTTTGGACAGTTTGACCATTGACACTTGAAATGGTCATAATTAGGGTGGGAGGAATTGTGTGGTGATTCAATCAATGTGAAGGAGTCCTTACATGGATGGAGAAAAATCAAATTTCTCAACAATATCATGATTGTATGACCATAGGCATCCCTTAATTGGAATGGGCTTTCATCACATCAACATAGATTTTGGACAATATGGTTTTATCCAAAGGCCTATGAGAGGGCAGAAATCTTGGGCCAGTCTCATGAGCCTATATTCTGGATCAAGAATGATTTCAAAGCCCGAATCTGGGTCCGAGTTTAACATGGAGCCTAGAGACTCGATTCCAGACCTTCTGATACAGGTGGTTGGGCGATGAGTCCTTGTAATTTTTTGAAGGCTCAAATGACAAATCTGATAAAGGTTTGACTGCTATTAGAGATTTTTTTTTTTTTTTTTTTTCTGATTGCTATTAGCTAGAGTTGGAGTCTGAAACCCTAAATCTGAGAAATTGGGCCTGGCAAACATTCGAAATCTAGTTATCAACTTGGTCTTAGGTGGATTCGGGACAGACATTGGCCCACTAAAAGCCTACATGGTAGGTGTCACCACCATAGTTGTGAATTTCGTTTGGGATGCCCTTTCAGTTTGACTTTCGAATAAGGATTTCAGCCAGTTCAAGAATTTCAGTGAAACCTTTCTCACTTATGTTTTGGATAAAAGATTTCATATCTATACACACATGTAGAAATTTGATTAGCGGTTTATTCTAATTGGAATTTGATTGGGGAATATATTTTAAGTGGAATCTTTCTTCTTCCTCTTTTTTATTCCTTTATTTCTCTTCGAAAGAGGGCTTAGGGTTGGGGTTAGGGCTTTTTTAAAAAAATGCAACAAGTCCTGTTTTAAAAAAAAAAAAATTTGGCCAAAGTTTCCGAAATCCAGTGAAATCGGACAAAATTTGCCAAAATCTTAACCGAAATGTTGTGTGGGGCTGTTTCGTTTTGATGTGTAGATTGAAATAAAATTTCTCAAGATTTTTGTCCAAAACAATATGAATTTCACAACTATGGTGACTACATTCCCACTGGATCCATCCATTTCTCCTAAAACCTCTCCTCAAAACTATACCACATGGAACACATGACCGCGTTACAACCCGACCCAAAGGCAACCGAACCAGGTCAACCGCATATGATTTGCCAACCCAACCGAACCCATTTACATGTTACCCACCTTGAATCAGACCATCTTTTTCAGCTCTAATCAACATTCGGAACAAGTTTGACAAAGAATCTACTTGTGTGAGACCTCTAGTTGGGATGATTTTCTCAAAGGGGGAACCATTGAGCAAAATAGAGAAGGCCTCAGGTCATTGGTTTTCACAATAAATTTGTCTAGATGACTAAAGAGTCAACAAATACTCATATTAATAAGGCCTGGTTATGATTTAGGCAGACCTGGCCCAGTTTGAGCTGAGGTTGGATCTAAAACTTGTCCCCCCACCCCCCCCCAAAAAAAAAAAAAAAAGGACCTGCATTGCATGTACAAACGCCAAGGCAGTAGCTTAGAACCATGCAATGCAATGACCTGGATCCACACATACTTGACCAAATTTATGCAATGAACCAACTGCGCATACAAACAGATGACCAGATTAGACCAATACTAAATGTAAAATTGGCTTGACAAGTAGTAGATGTGTTGGTTTGGCCTAACTTTTAGATTGGGATAGATCTGCTCTACATATGGGTGTAACACTTGTTGGAACTTAAAAGTTGAATCTGCTTATGACAGTAAGAACCTGGCTTTTAACTTGTGATGGGTCTGCATTCCACATGGGTGTTGCACTTGTTGGGCCTTAAAACTACATTAAAAATACCATGTTTTTTTAGTAGAATAAAACAACCATATTGATGCTGGTCTTGTACAGACCTGTCTCTGAAAGAATAAATGGGTCTGATTTGCATGCTGACATGAACTCTCTGCTTGCATTTTTTTTCCCAAAACTGGGTCCTTATGAAGGGAAATTGGCCCAAGATATATCTGTGCAAAAGGGCCCAGTTTTCAATTGAAACTGGCCCTAACTCAAACCCTCACCTGTACTCTGCAGTTGACCTATAGCTGCATCTAGGAAAGAAGTTGGAATTAGGCTTTTGTTGGGCAGATCATTGTATACAATCAAATAATGACCATGCACATGAAAGAACCTTAATCCTTGTTCCCATCTAAATCTTACCGTTTATGGGTGAGCCTGATTATGTGTGTAAGTGGGCCTTGGCCTGAGGATTGAATTTAAAGACCTAGCATGAATTCTGGGCCTGAGAAACTGGACCATAACAAGGCCAAATCCGAAAATCGGTCGTGATTGATCAGGGTGAACCCTAGCCTCATGTTAACCAAAAAAAAAAAAAGAGGGGCAACTATTGGAAAATCTTAATTAACAGTGGGTAAATGGTCTATAGATGGATGGATGGTCAGAAACATAAGTAGGTGGTGATAACATTGGTTAAACTGGACCTGACCCGTGACCCATAAACGTGGGTAGGATCATATATATTGTTACAATTACAAATGTTCGACATACTACGGATAATAAAATGGTACTATTAAATATCAATCAATTAAATTGTATGAGTTAAAGAAAATGACCTTCCCTCAATTAATATACTTGGGTTTACTTAACACTAATTATATTGGGAACGGCTCCTTACCTGAGTGGTACGTAAGGAGTGGCACTTCCCGCGTATGCAGGCTCCCTTCCCAACTTGTATGGTCTCTCTCTTGGGTCCCAGCTCCCTTAGCTTTGGGGTACCCAAAAAAGAAACACTAATTATATTAATAACTACACAACAATCTACATAATTAAAAGTCTTTTAATTACCTGGGTAATGTAATCTTGTGAGTTTTTATTGGAACACTTGTGATTGATATAAGGGAGATTTCCATCAACGAGCAGATTGTATATGCACAATATACAGTTGTCCAGTGGGGCCCACTTGGATGATTTCCTATCATTTGGGATAGGATGAGATAGATTGAAAATATCTCTTTGTGGATAAGAGTTATGCAAAAAAAAAAAACCACCCCATCAGATCATCTTGGCTAGCCCTTGATTTAAGGGTCTTAAATTTTAGTGTCCTTTTAGTCATTTATTTTTTTAAAATCAATATAACGGTGTCTAAAGGTTTAATAAGCATAAAACTGAGCGCGAAAAGCCAGATAATGGGGGATAAGAGTAAAAAAAGAGCTGCACTTATAAAAGGTGGGCTCAAGTGAGCCCCATAGAGCAGGATTGCACATTCAATCCGCCAGTGTGAGATCTTTTACTGTGTTGAGCTGCGTGTTGAGCTAGTTGGGAACATATATAGTGTAGGTGGGTGTGTGAGCTCATATCCTGTGTAAAAAGAAGTTAAAAGAAAAAAGATTTTGTAACCCTATTTCTAATAATAATAACTGGAATTACTCCTTTAGTTTTTTGTATATAGCTCACTAAGATTTATAGAATTTGTAAATATGCCAATGTATTTATTCAGTGATGCATCTAGGCATGTCAAACGGGCCGTGCCGTGCCGGCACGGCCCGCTAAATTCTCGGCCCGCCCGTGCCGTGGGCCGGGCCGGCACGGCCCGCCTCAGCTAACGGGCCGGCACGGCACGGCCCGCCAGGGGAAAACCCCTGGCACGGCACGGCCCACTGGCACGGCCCGCCAGGGGAAAACCCCTGGCACGGCACGGCCCACTGGCACGGCCCACAGTGGGGCGGGCTGGAGCGGGCCGTGCCGGGCCGGCCCGCGGGCCAGGCTTTTTTTTTTTTTTTTTTTAGACTAATATAGATATATAATTACCGTAAGGCGTAACGTAAGCGTAAGTCCGTAACGACATGGATTTGAATTTGATTTTCGATCAATAGTCATTAATTTTTCAATAGTTACTTTTCTAAACATTTAAACTTATACAAACATTTGACAAATGATTGAGTGGTTCAAATTAATTTATAGATATTTACTCACATATTACTTAAGTACTATATATGATTTTTCTTTTTCTTATCAGTATTAAAAATAAAAATTAGAACACAAGCAAGGAGAATGACAAAGATATTTAAGTGGTTCGGTCAAACTCGACCTACTCCACTGAGAAGAGAGAACCATTTGGATCTTAACTTCTTGAAGGTTTCTAAATAGGATTACCTTCAAAACCTTACAATCTTTTTAGAAAATAAAAAAAAAAGAATGAAAAACTTATAAATTACAATGAAGAAAAAAGTAAAAAATCAGATTTGTAGTCCACTAATGTATTCTGCTGGATCAAAATCTTCCATTAATGATGTTAACTCTTGCTTCCTCTTATCTGCTAAGTACCAGTCTCGTAGGCAAACACAACACTCCACCGTTTCTTCAGTGAGATTTGTTCTTCTGTCTTCTACTACACGTCCACCTGCACTAAAAGCCTGTTCTGATGCTACAGAAGACATAGGAATAGTTAATAGATCACGAGCCATGGCTGCCAACACTGGATAAATGCTTTCCTGTTGCTTCCACCAGGCTAAAAGGTCAAAAGTGGATGCATCCTGCATCCTAATTACACCTACGTCAAGATACGATGATAACTCCGTCACAGTGTTGCTACTTGAGCTTGAGCTGGATGCCATGCCCGTGGACAGGGAAGAATACCACACCTCCCACTCAGGAACACCTGTATACTGGACTTCTGTATTGCCCATACTAAGCCCAGCTGTACCCATTTGCTCACAATAAAATTGAAAAAGTGCTTGTAATTGTGCCATTATATTTGAAAAATTATTTGAATCTGTATAATTCATATTTTTATTTATTCCATCAATAAAAAACTGTACACCACTTAATTTTAACCTAGGATCAAATACAGCAGCTAAAGAAAATGTCATTGGAGCCTCTTTCCAATATTTATTAAATTTGACTTCCATGTCTCTAATAGTGCTACCAAGTAAAAAATGATCTCTAAATCTACTGAATTGTAAAGTAATTTTAAAAAGTTTCATTAAAGCTTCATTAGATGTGGGATAATATATCCCGGAAAAAAATAATGTTGAAGTATAAAAAGGTTCTAATAAATCTCTTATATGGGCACATAACTCCCAATGTTCATCACTAATCATTAAATCTTGTGCATGAAAAGCACAAAATTCATTCAAAACAGTTTTTTCTAGAAAGTGCCTTGTTTAACAAATCATACATAGAATTCCATCTATGTTCAACTTCTTTAGGCAGTTTAATAGCTGATACGCCTTGCCTCGCACATATTTGGGCATACAATTGTCTTCTTTGTGCGGAGCAAAAAATAAATTTAGCAATGTCTTTAATAGCATCTGTATAACTTATAATGTGCTTTAAACCAACTTTTGCAATAAGATTTAAGATGTGACATACACATCTATTTTGAAAGATAGAACTATCTATCAAAGTTGCAAGTGACATCTGCATTCTCATTAATTCAATAGCCACTGTATTATTACTAGCATTATCTAAAGTTACAGATAAAACTTTTTCCTTAATACTATATTCATCTAGTTTTTCCAAAATAAATGTACTTATCCTAGTTCCATTGTGTGGCCATTCAAGAGTGCTAAAACAAAGTATACGTTTATTCATAATCCATTTTGCATCTATATTATGTGCAGTAATACAAAGATAACTATCACCCCCTTTAGAAGTCCACATATCTGTGGTTATGGATATTCTACCAGGAGATTCCGCAAAATAGTTTTTTTATATTTATTTTCTCTTCCTGCCAGAGTCTAATAGCATCATTTCTGGCTGTATTTCTTGAAATACTGTGAAATTGTGGTTGACAGTATTTCTGGACCCATTCTTCAAAAAACTCATTTTCAACAAAAATAAATGGTAATTCGGACAAAACAATCATTTTAACAAGACCTTGTCTAGCACTTTGTGCATTATAAGAAAAAATACCCAAACTGCTACTACTACTACCACCACCAGTAGTAGAAATTTGGGTTTGTGAACCAGGCCCCCCTGTCCCTGCATTCTCTGGCCTATGCTTTTGTAAACATGTTTTCCTATGTCTTGACAAATGGCCGGTACCCCCCTTTTGACTGGGCACTATAAATCTTACCACACAATGTGCATTTTGCCTTTTCAACATTCTTTCCATTTTCAATAACATCATACCTTGTATATATATCCCAAACTGCTGAAGTTCTACTCCTCTTGTTTGGTTTTTGGGAACTCTGAGGAAAGGGGGGTGGTAAATCACCTACTTGATCTTGTAATTCAATAAAATCTTCTCCTGCCTCTAAATTAACGGATGAAGATTCTGTGGGAAATCTTCTAGCCATATTTCAAAGAATAAATTTATAAATGATAATAGTAATATGCTAATAGCCTTCTTTTGTGATAATTTATTATAAGAAAGGGGAGAAAATGAGAGTTAATATAATATAAACTTATATATATGGAATCTCAAATCTAAATATTATAAATACCTCTAAATCTTTGAAGGCCCCTTTAATCTTGTCTCTTGATGACTTGATCTTTGGTCCTCCAAAAACTTCTTAGAGAGTGAAAGAGTTGAATGCTTTGAGAGAGAGTTAGAGAATGAGAGAGTTGTGTAAATTGGTGAGAATGAGAAATGTGTAATTGGTGAGGAATGAGAATGGGAGGGTTAGGATATTTATAGACTTAGTATAATGAAAAATGACACAAAATACCCCTTAGATGACCGTTTTATAGCTGTTGGGGGGGGGGGGGGGGTAAATGGTATTTTTTTAAAAAAAATGGCTGTTGGGCGTGCTGGCGGGCCGGCCCGTCGGGCCGACCGTTGGGCGTGCCTGGCGGGCTGGCGGGCCGCGGGCTGGCGGGCTGGCGGGCTGGCGGGCCTATACAGGCGGGCCTGGCGGGCTGCAAGTGCTGGCCCACTAGGCCAGCGGGCCTGGCGGGCCGTGCCAAACGGGCCAGCGGGCCGTGCGCAGCTCGGCCCAGCACGGCCCGCGTCATGGGCCGTGCCCAGTGGGCCGTGCCGTTGACCGGGCCGTGCCGTGCCACAGCCCGTTGACTGGCGGGCCGGGCCGGCACGGCCCACTTGACATCTCTAGATGCATCCCTACTTTTTTACTTTAATAAATTCCATATCCCCAAAATTAGTAGTCCTAAGAAGAATGAGGAACCACCATAAGGTTTGTGTTAAAGTTTTTATCAATGCGATAGTGGGTCATGCATGAATTTGGTTAATTATAGCAAATTATATATGTACAGGTGTTAATTGTCATTATCATCGATTTGGATTTAATGAAATGGGCCCCATATTAGCAAAAATGGATTTACATAGGAATATTACTCTTCTCCAGCTAAATGTACTATAGTAACAGTCAATATTATAAGTTTCGGAGAAAAACAAGTTCAAGCTTTTGAGATTATGCATATAGGGATAAGATAAAAGCAAATGTGTCATTTATCTCTAAAAACTTATGGCAATTGAAAGGCTATGATTTTGGGGACATGCAATTAAAGGCAGGGATGCATCACTAAATACCAAAACCATAGGGGCCTAATTACAAATTATAAAACCCTGGGGATATATACAAAAACCCCTTAGGACTTCTACAAATATTACTATGTTTGATATTGATATCTATTTATGTTTTGTTTTAGGAAAGATTTTTTTTTTTTTTTTTTTTTTTTTTGGGGGGGGGGGGGGTGCTTTGGCCGGAGGTCCCTCATAACATAACTTTGTTGCAAACGGTCCACAAAAAGAAAGTCATGCAGCCAAAAGTTCCTCTCACACTTATTCATATCTGAAAGGTCCAATTTGCCCCTTTCTTCATTGTCGCCTTGTTCATATAACACCAGCGAATAAGACAATACGACAATGAATGGGCGGTCTCAACTCTCTGTAGTACAACTTTCGAAGGACCATCGAAGCTTATAGTGCTACAATACAGCAAAAGGATGATGTGATGTTGACTTGAAACGGAGTGCAGAGAAAAAAGTTGAAAAGATGTTCTACCTTTTCCTCTAGCTACTTAGTTATTACTCCACTTGTGCCTTTCTTCTTGATTTTGCAGGATAGGTGGGCTCTAGCTGAAAGAGTTGTGATATTAGAAACGGAGGCCGTCCACACGATCGTTTTCCCTTGGCTGGCCGCCTGAGTTCTTGATTTGCAGGATCGTCGAACCTCCTGCATGTCGCCGGAGAAGGAGGATTTCCATCGGATGACGCACCGTGCCATCGCCTGACTTGAGGAACGAGAAAGCAACAGAGTTGTTGGTCGTTGATTTCTGGTTGCAGAAACCAGAATAAATCGGTCATGTTCTGTGTTGTAGACCGGAACAGAATAGCACAAAGAAGAAGAAGGAGGTTGGGTTTGGTGCGGGTTGGTTCTGACCTGACCAGCTATGAAAGCCCAGCCATAGCCCAATCCTAGTATCAAATTTATCTGAGGGCCTAGTTTTTAGGAGGAAGAAGATGAAAAGCGATCTTCCACCTGGTTTTTCTGTTACCTCCCATCTCTCTCTCTCTGCAACTTCTCCTTTGTCTTCCTTTTCTTGTTTTTCTTCTTCTGGTTTTGTGCGGTTGATGAAAACTAGGGGGTTTTTGCAGATTAATTCATCTTCTTCTTCACTGATTTTTGTTAATTTGTGGTGGTGATGGAGGTGGGATTCATTGGGGTTTTGATTTGAAGCCGCTCCTGCCGTTGTTTGTCACCGTTCATTGCTGGACGTTAACTGTTCCCATCGCCGGAGGTTGGTTTTTACAAATTTATCTGAGTCTTTGATAAAATTATCTGCGTTTTTGGCAAATATATCTGAGTTTCTAATAAATTTATCTGAGTTTTTGACAAATTTATCTGAGTTTTTGTGAAATTTATCTGAGTTCTAGACAAATCTATCTGACTTTTTGGCTATTTAACTAAGTTATGAAACAAATTTATCTGAGTTCTAAACAAATCTATCTGGATTTTTGTCAAATTTATTTGATTTTTTGAAAAATATAGCCGAGTTTTCTAACAAATTTATCTCCATTTTGAAAATTTAATAGATTTTTTGAATGAATATTTATGTATTTTTGGCAAATTTATTTGTATTTTCTTAGACCTCGAGTTCTTCTTCTTCTTCGAGTTTTAGTTTCTGTAACCAGAACTGGACAACACCATGATGCCTTCTCCTTTGGCTTCCCCTCCTGCCAAGATGGCACAGCGGCGGCGGCGACGGCGACTGCGTGGTGGTTTGGTGACGTTCCTCCGGTCCGATTCCGTAGGCGGCCCTCTTCTCCGGTACGCAGTGAACGGCGGTAGAGCAGGACCCAATTATGATTTGAAGGTCAGACCCTTGATCCAGCAAACAAACCAGCAACAAACTAGAACCTAAAATCAATCATTTTGATAAACAAATCTACATCATCTGAATCTACATACGATCTCTAATGACTTAAAATCGAGAGTAACTAAGCGTGACACGTTGCTAACTAATTGTGACACGTTGAGGGACCACCTCATTACATCGTGCGTCAGTTACAGGACAATTTAGTCCTAAAAAATGCAAACGTGTGGGTTCAGGGACCTAAGGCTGTAAAGAGTCTAGCTGAGTGGACTATAGGCCTTAAAAAAATTTTCCTTGAACTGAAGGCTGGAAACATTCAACTCTAGGGACATTTCGCTAATTTTACCTTTTTTTATAAAAAAAAAAAAGATAAAACTTTTGGCTCCTTTAAAAAAAACACATGACAATTTGAATATTTCGAAAAAGTACAAAAGTTTTTCATTTTTATTTCAATCAATTATTCTCCATAAAAAAGTTATAAAATGAAAAAAAATACTCTTATGTTTTTGTCTTTTCTTAACCCCCTTTGTCCCAAAAAATCACTTTATAGACCTCATTTTAAGATTATTTATCATTTAAATATTTTATTACCTATCTTTCGTAATTTTTATCATTACTTTCTTAACCTCCTTTGTCCCCAAAAATCACTTTATAGACCTCATTTTAAGATTATTTATCATTTAAAGATTTTATTACCTATCTTTCGTAATTTTTATCATTAAGAAATTACCTCAACTGAGGCCACCTCAACTAAGACCTCCTTGTTTTGGCAAAATGTGCCACGTGGCACATGGTGATTGGTCCAAATAGGCTCCCCCTGTTTAGACCAAACAGGGGATCCTGATTCAGATTGAGATTGGCTTTTTCCATTAATATCAACAATGAAATCTCTCCAGAACAAGATTCTTCAAATTCTATACATAGCTCAAAATAGCATACAATTTTTAAATCTCACACCACTGCACCTGATATCTTTCCCTCTGCTTTGCCCATCTCTTATAAAAGGGGGCATGTGATATTCACCAGGCCATCCAATCATAAAATGGGGATCAAGAAGGTTTCTGTTGTAGCATTTCTTCTTGTTTTGTTCATCTCATCTCTAGTCACTGTCATGGGTAAGCACCTATCACTTTACAATTCTCTTATCATGATCGAAGTTGGATATTGTGAGTCTTTATAAAAAGAATTCAAATTTTTCATTGTTCCAATTGGAGAATAGTTCTCTCACCATTAACAAGTTCAAAAAAAAAAAAAAAAAAAACCCTTATCACTTGGTTCATTTACTTTGCCATAATATTAGTATGTAAAGTTCTAACAAACAGAAATTGTGTTACAGCTGATGGAAAGTGATGAGTCAAGCCCAATCCGGATTGCGATAATGAGTCAGGTCCAAGTGACCCGGTCCGTCTAGGATCATGGGTCAGGCCAGAGTAGCCCCGTTGAGATCCGGGTTTCGTTAAAACGAAGCCTCGTCACCTCAGGTTCCAGGCCATCGCGACGAAGTCTCCCCTAACCTGCATTTACCAAGTCTCGCGGAGAGGATCTCACCTTCCTTCCACCTGGCTCGATCCTCAGGGACACGTCTGACGCTCCAAAGAGACGTTGAACCGATTACCTCCCCACCTGGTGGGAAAGAGCTATAAATAGAGCCCTCTCATCACTTGAGAGGGGACGGATTTTCTCTACTTTCACATATTTGTAACCCTCGACATTAATCAAAGATCACCCTTTTGAAGTGGACGTAGGTCACGCTTGACCGAACCACTATAAATCCCTCATCTCTCTTCATTTATTGCTTTGCATTAATCATCTTGACCGGTGGTGTCCGAACCCCTGTTTTTGGCATCATCAGTTTGGCGCCGTCTGTGGGAAACGAAAAAAATTCAAACCCCTTTGTTAGAATCATGGTGATCAGCACGAGGTCAGGAAGACGTGAGGATAACCCTGGCCTAGCTACGGGTCCGGGCCCTAACGCTCAGCCTAACTCTCCCAGACAGGGAGAGAACGGTCCTCCACCGGGTAATCCTGTCTCGATTACCCCCGCTCCTACTCCCTCTCCACAGCAGATGATGGAGACCATGCAGCAGCTGGTGACTCAAAACCAGCAAATCCTCCAACTTATGCTCGCAGGGCAAGGAGGAGCACCACCATTCGGTGGGATCCAGCAGCAGGAGGCGACGCGCTCGCGGGGCCCAACCGCTCCGCGAAACGGAGCACCTCATCCGGGCGCCCATCCCCTGGGCGCCCAGGCAAGGGGTCTTCCTGTGGGCGCCCAGCCCAATCTACCTCATCCGGGCGCCCATCCCCTGGGCGCCCAGGCAAGGGGTCTTCCTGTGGGCGCCCAGCCCAATCTCCATCACCTGGGCGCCCATCCCTATGGCGCCCAGGGTCGAGGAGTTCCCCTGATGACTCAGTTCCATCGCGCCCAGGATGCCTCTGCCGAAGCTCCTTTGGACCCCCCACCTGGCCCGAGCCTGGCTGGTCCACAAGGTCATGCTTATTATGCGGCTCCTCCTCCTCAGGGTGGAGCCCACTTTGCAGAACCTCCGGCTGATGACCCCCACTTCCAAGAAGGGGAAAGTGAAAATAATACCGTGGAGGAGGAAAGCAATCTCCCTGGCCCTTCCATAGAGCCCTATAATCAATGGGAGGAGAAATTTAAGGAGATGCAGAATCAAATCGGAGATGTCTTCGATGCAGTGAGGGCGCAGGCCCCAGAGACGGTGGATTATCTCGTCAGACGAACGAACACCCCGTTCAAGTCTGATGTAGTAAACTACCCCCTTCCTCCTAGGTTCAAAATGCCGTCTATAGAGACCTTCGATGGAAGGAAGGATCCGCTCGATCACCTGGAAACCTACAAGACTGTGATGCAGCTGCACAATATCGCTGATGAGATCATGTGCAGAGCATTCCCGACTACGCTGAAGGGCTCCGCCCGACAGTGGTTTTCCAATCTCGCCCCAGCTTCCATCGCCACCTTCGAAGAACTAAGCAGGTCCTTCGTGTCACACTTCATTGGAGGACGCCGCCATCAAAAGCCACCCACACACCTGCTGACGGTAAAGCAGGACAATAATGAGAGCCTCAGGGCATACCTCACTCGTTTTAACGAGGAGGTACTTCAGGTGGAAGAACCCGATGACAAGGTAACCATGACTGCTTTCTTGGGTGGCCTCCGCTCATCGGGTTTCTACTTTTCTGTAATGAAGCGCCCACCAAAGAACATGACGGAGCTGTTGGCGAAAGCCCAGAAATACATGAATGCGGAGGACGCTACTAGGGCCAGACGGGGCGAGTCCTCCAGAGCTGCAGATAAAGGAAAACATGATAGAGATGACAAGAAGGAGCCCAGCAACAAGCGGAGCAGAACCGAGAGGGTACCAGCCAGGGACCGACTCGGTCCTGCCCCCCCGAGAGATCGACCCTTCCCTGCTCCGCAGAGAAATCAACAAGCTTTCACAGCTCTCAATGCTGCAGTAGGACACATTCTACTGGAAATTCAGGATGATCCCGCTGTAAAATGGCCGGGAAAGATGAAAGCTCCAGCAAATCGCAGGAATATGACCAAATACTGTCGCTTCCATCGCGATCACGGTCATGACACTGACGATTGCTTCGACCTTAAGAGGCAGATTGAAGATCTTATTCAGCGGGGACACCTGCGCCAGTATGTTGCTGGTAGGGGGCAGGCGCCGCCACAGCCTCACAATGGCGAAAATCAACACCCTATTGGAGAAATTCGCACCATCTCTGGAGGGTCAGCGGAATCATTCTCCGCTATGAAAGCCTACGCCAGAAAGGCGAGGCATCCAGATGAGCCACGACCGTCAAAGGCGTCGAGGCACAGCACTGATGAGATCATATCCTTCTCGGATAAAGATCTAGAGAACATCCAGCACCCTCATGACGACCCTCTGGTGCTCTCTATGACCGTCGCCAATTTCCAGGTGCATAGGATCTTGGTTGACAGTGGAAGTTCCGCAGATATTTTATTTGTGGAAGCCTATGATAAGCTGAAGTTGGGTCGAGAGAGATTGCAACCAGTCAAGTTTCCCCTCATCGGTTTCTCAGGGGAAAAGGTGTATCCTTTGGGGGCCATAACGTTACCAGTCACGGCCGGAACAGCCCCCCGAACCTCCACCACAATGGTCAATTTCTTGGTGATAAATTGTCCATCAGCGTACAACATCATTCTGGGGCGGCCCACGCTTAACTCCTTGAGAGCCGTCCCTTCCACATATCATCTCATCCTCCGCTTCCCAACCCCGAATGGAGTAGGGGAGGTAAGAGGAGATCAAGTAGCAGCAAGAGAATGCTACGTCACCTCGATGAAGGCCAAGATGACGCAGGAGGCGCTGCAGGTAGAAGTCTTGGACCCAAGAGATGAGGCTACCACGGAAAGAGGGGAGCCAGTTGAAAAACTCACCCCTATCATCTTGCATGAGGAGCATCCGGAAAAGAAGGTGTATATTGGCTCTTCACTCCCAAAAGCTCTGGTTGGCCGATTGACAGATTTTTTGAGGGAGAATATGGGCATATTCGCGTGGTCACATGCTGATCTGGAAGGGATAGACCCAGCCGTCACCACCCATCGCCTCAACGTCAGCCCTCTCCACAAACCTGTTCGGCAAAGGTTAAGGGGCGCCTCCACTGAAAGGGCCCAAGCAATAGAAAAGGAGGTGGGAAAGCTGATTGATACCGGGGCAGTCCGTGAAGTCGCGTACCCTGAATGGCTCTCCAATGTGGTGATGGTGGCCAAAGCGAATGGGAAATGGCGCCTCTGCGTAGACTTCAGTGAACTTAACAAGGCGTGCCCGAAGGATAGCTACCCGTTGCCCAGGATCGACCTCCTCATCGACGCCACGGCGGGACACGAGCTGCTTTCCTTCCTGGACGCTTATTCGGGATACAACCAGATTAACATGCACCCTCCAGACCAGGAAAAAACATCCTTCATCACTCCGAAGGGCACCTACTGCTACAGGGTTATGCCCTTCGGACTAAAAAATGCTGGGGCCACTTACCAGCGCCTGGTGAACATGATGTTCCATTCCCAGATCGGGCGAACGATGGAAGTATATGTCGACGACATGCTAGTAAAGAGCTTGGCTGCAGCAGATCACATTGGTCATCTTCAAGAGACCTTCAGTGTTCTCAGGACCTACAACATGAAGCTGAATCCCGAGAAATGCGCTTTTGGCGTTGGATCGGGGAAGTTCTTGGGATTCATGGTCAATCAGAGGGGGATTGAGGCGAACCCTGACAAAATCAAGGCCATACTGGATATGAGGTCGCCATCATCGACTAAGGAGCTGCAGCGCCTCAATGGGAGAATTGCCGCGCTCAACAGGTTCGTCTCCAAATCTGCAGATAAGTGTTTGCCCTTCTTCAAAATTCTTAGGAAAACTTTTGAATGGGGATCTGAGGCTGAGGAGGCCTTCCAGAAGCTTAAGGAATACCTTGCCACACCTCCTCTCCTCTCACATGCTTCACCTGGGGAAGTGTTGTATTTGTACCTCTCTGCTTCTCCCTCAGCAGTAAGCTCTGTCCTCATTACAGACCATGGTGGGGTACAAAAACCAATTTACTATGTGAGCAGAGCATACAGAGGGGCGGAGATCAGATACTCAGAGTTGGAAAAACTGGCGCTCGCCCTCGTTTCGACTGCGAGGCGTCTACGTCATTACTTCCAAGGCCACACAATCACTGTCATCACGGATCAACCTCTGAAAAGAGTTTTAGCAAAACCTGATGTTGCTGGAAGATTGGCTAAGTGGTCGGTGGAGCTTGGTGAGTTCGACATTCACTATCAACCAAGGCCTGCCATCAAAGCACAGGCTTTGGCTGACTTTGTATCGGAGCTTACGTATGCTGAAGAGCAAATTGAGGATCCTCCTCTACTTACAACGGGCGCCCAGCTCCCCACCTCATCAACGGGCGCCCAGCTCACCTCTCCACCAACGGGCGCCCAGCTCTCCACCTCATCGACGGGCGCCCAGCTCACCTCTCCACCAACGGGCGCCCAGCTCTCCACCTCATCAACGGGCGCCCAGCTCACCTCTCCACCAACGGGCGCCCAGCTCTCCACCTCATCGACGGGCGCCCAGCTCACCTCTCCACCAACGGGCGCCCAGCTCTCCACCTCATCGACGGGCGCCCAGCTCACCTCTCCACCAACGGGCGCCCAGCTCTCCACCTCATCGACGGGCGCCCAGCTCACCTCTCCACCAACGGGCGCCCAGCTCTCCACCTCATCAACGGGCGCCCAGCTCAACTCTCCACCAACGGGCGCCCAGCTCTCCACCTCATCTCCGGGCGCCCAAGCTTCTCCCCCACAGGGCTCGCAGGCCTCTCCATCTATGAACGGAGAGCCTCTCCAAGTACCTCCTGAGAAGTCCAATGTATCGCCACTACCAGCCTGGAAACTCTACGTTGATGGTTCAGCAACCACAGAAGGAAGCGGAGCTGGCTTAATCTTAATGAGTCCTGATGGTACACCCATCAAATATGCAGTGAAGCTCCACTTCATTGCCTCAAACAATGAAGCCGAGTACGAGGCCCTCCTCTCTGGTCTTAAATTGGCGATTGAGATGGATGCTAAATCCGTTCTCGCTTACAGCGATTCACAACTGGTGGTGAATCAGGTAAACGGCGAATTCGAAGCAAAGGAGGAAAGAATGCAAGATTACCTCATCATGGTAAAGGAAATAATCAAAAGTTTCCAATATTTTCAGCTCTCTCATATTCCTAGGGGAGAAAATGTTGCCGCCGACGCACTCGCCAGGCTCGCCTCATCATTGGAGGCCTCATCTGCGGAACCGACGCTCATCGGGCACCAATTGGAGAAAAGTAAGTTGGATGTGGTAGTCGGAATCATCCACTGTGCATCAGATGGCGATGAGCCAAATTGGATGACCCCCATAAAAGCCTTCCTCCAAGAGGGCACCGAGCCAGGTGACCACTTGGAAGCCAGGAGACTGAGGATGAGAGCTTCTAAGTTCACAATCCTACAGGATGTTCTCTACAAGAGGGGTTACAACCTACCGTTGCTGCGCTGTCTTTCCCCAGAAGAGGCTGACTACGCCCTCAGAGAAATTCATGAGGGGATTTGTGGAAATCACTCGGGAGGACGCTGCCTCGCACATAAAGCGCTTAGGCAAGGGTACTTTTGGCCAAGCATGTTGAAAGATGCCAAGGACCTCGCCAAGAAGTGTGACAAATGCCAGCGCTTCGCCACTGTGACGCGGCAGCCACCAGAAGAGCTGACCACCATCCTCAGCCCGTGGCCTTTCTCCAAATGGGGCATCGACATTTTGGGCCCCCTGCCTTTGAGTAGAGGCCAGTGCAAATTTATAGTAGTCGCCATAGACTACTTTACAAAGTGGGCTGAGGCGGAACCCCTAGCGAAGATAACAGACCAAAAGGTGAAAGATTTCGTCTGGAAAAACCTGGTCTGTCGCTTCGGGATACCTGAGGCCATCGTCAGCGACAATGGCAAACAATTCGACAACAGGCTCTTCAACTCCTTCTGCGCAGACCTTCACATAAAACAACCTCACTCCAGCCCGGCACACCCCCAAGCAAATGGACAAGCAGAAGTGATGGTGAGGACAGTCCTGCGCAACCTTAAGACAAGGCTCGAAAGAGCAAAAGGTCTGTGGGTTGATGAGCTTCCAGGAGTATTATGGGCCTACAGGACGACTCCGCGGACTCCTACACGAGAAACCCCTTTCTCTCTTGCTTTTGGGACTGAGGCGGTAATCCCTGTCGAGATAGGGGTACATTCCCTAAGGGTCCACCAATACGACCCTGCCACCAACGAAGAAGGACTCCGCCTCAACCTCGATTTGATAGAGGAGGCAAGAGAAATGGCTGTGGTCCGTAATGCGGAGTACAAACGACGCATGGCCAAGTACTACAATTCGAGGGTGAGGCCTCGTTCCTTCCAACCAGGAGACCTAGTCCTCAAGAAGGTGATTCTCGCTACGAAGGACTCTCGGGAAGGAAAACTCGGACCAAATTGGGAGGGTCCGTATCTCATAACAGAAGTGGTGAGACCAGGCACCTACAGAATCCAGAACTCTGAAGGAAAGGTCTTACCCCATCCCTGGAATGCAGAACACTTGAAGAAGTACTACCAGTGAGGAGGTCCAGGGGGCAAATTAGGGTTGCACTTTTATTTGATTTAATGTTGCAAAACAAAAGATGGATAAATAAAATTACTTTTATTACCAAAAGTTGCATAAATCAGGCTGATGTTGCCTTTACAAAAGTCAAGCTACCTACCCATGAAATCCCTATACATTAATCACTCTCATCCCCTTCCTCAAAATCCTCCTCCTCATCGTCCTCATAATCACCAGAGCTGCTACCACCATCATCAGGCGCCTCCATCGGCACAAAGCCTGATATGTCAATGTCTGGAAAGGCGGCAGAAATCTTCTCTCGAAGCTCCTCGTAGCCATCAATGAAAGCATCCGCGATGCCAATCTGCAGGTCCCTCTCAGCTTGAGAAGCTCTCTCGGACGCTGTCCTCATCTCAGCCTCTACAGCAACTTCCCTGAGCCTCACCTTCTCAAGGGTTCGAGCAAGCTCTGCCTCACTGAGCGAAGCCCTCTCACGGGCCTTCCTCAGCTCAGCCTCACTGAGCGAAGCCCTCTCACGGGCCTTCATCAGCTCAGCCTCACTGAGCGAAGCCCTCTCACGGGACTTCGTAAGCTCAGCCTCGGTGAGCGAAGCCTTCTCGCAGGTCTTCGAAAGCTCATCTTCTACCTCGGCTGCCCTCTTATTGGCTGCTGAAAGCCCGGTCTCAAGCTTGCTTACCCTCTCTCGGGACGCATCAAGATTGGTTGCGGAAATCCTACCAGCGGCTTCCAGGGCAATAATCTTCTCTTGAGCAGTGGAGAGCTCCAGCCGCATAGCCTCCTTCTCCCGACTCATCTGACCACAAGACTGGGCACGCTGCAGCAAGCAGATGGATACTGTGGAAAGCTGAAAAGATAAGAAACAAGAAGTGAGATAGTTATAAAGAAATGAAGGGGTAACAATCAGGAGAAAAATAAATAATGAATTTCACCTGAGTCAGGCTCTCTACAAATGAGTCAATGACTCCTTCGGTGCACAAGGCGTTAACCCGAGAGACCTCATGCGTCAGCACATATCTCCCTAGCCTATCCCGCATTTCCCACGAACGACCCCGCCGGGGACCGGTCCCGGTGGGTGCCCCTGTAGAAGTACCCGGCTGTGGAGGACATAACCGGGGGACAGGAAGTGTGGCTGAAGAGATCCCTGCCTGAAGAGATATCTCAGGTAAAACCACCCGAGTGGGAGACACTCGGGGCTCGGTGCGAGAAGCCAATAGAGAGGTTCCTGGTGAGACATCGCCTGTTCTCGCCACCTTTGAAGGAGGGGTTCCCCTATCCGAGAAGCGGGCCGAGAACCGGTCTCCAATCATCTCTCTGCTCACCTCCGTGCCTATTAAGAGAAGTATTGACAAGTGAAACATGGAAACAACACCTCAGGTAATGTTAAGATTATGATCAGAGCAGATTTAACTTACTCTTTCTCTTTGATGACGGTCCTGAGGAAGAGCCCGGAGAAGGTCCACTGGCCTTACTACTTTTTTTGGGAATAAGAGCTCCCAAGTCTTTCTCTGGATGATCCCGCACCGCTTGCAGCTTCAACTCTTGGTCCTTGGAGAGTATGGGAGGATCTGCGGAGAGAAGAAACGGTGTGCATAGAGGAATAATGTATAGACATTTATATAAGTAGGGGGAAGTGAACAGGGAGACGTACCCAGTCTTTTGGCGCCAATCCATCGTGTGGGCACCAAAGCCTGATCTGCTTGTGAAGCCCACTCGCCACCTATGAAAAAGAAGCGAGATTTCCAGCTGTGACAGTTGGAACGCATCCCTGTAAGAAGCTTACATCCCCTGGAGGTGAGATAATACCATCCCCTATTGGGGGTAGGAGACTCCATCAAGTTGTAAGCGGCGTGAAACTCCGCTGGAGAGGCATCCTCGCCATTCACCTTCTTCCACAATGCAAGAAAACCCAGCAAGGCCCTCCAGCCGTTAGGCACGAGACGCCCTGGGGTTAGGGAAAAATAGTGAAGAATCCGGCAGATGGAAGAAGACATTGGAAATCTCAGCCCGGCCTCGAGCATATCCTCATAAACGAGGATCTCACCTGAGGAGCTGTCGCAAGCTGGTTCATCTTTTTCAGCAAGACGACACATCACCATGGGCGGAATACGATACGAGGTAATGATTCGGGAGATGTCACTATCTGTCTGAAAGGTGCTGAAGATTGTACTTACTTTGGACCCGTCGTCCTCAACGATGACCTTCCCTTGGTATTTCTTGGGACGAGGACGCAATTTTTCTCTCGCCGCGGAGACCGATGCAAGGTCTCGTGACCCCTGGCCGGATGCGACACCTGAGCGAGAGGTGCTGTGAGCATGTACGCCCAGCTCAGGCTCGCCCACCAGGTTGGGGTCGCCCATCCGTCCTCCACCTAGCAAGCTACCCCCCTGCCGGGGCTCATCGCGGGGGCTGCTCGCCCAAAGGGGGATCACCGAGCCTCCTATGTCCTGCCTGCTCGCCCAAAGGGGGATCACCGAGCCTCCTATGTCCTGCCTGCTCGCCCAGGGGGCCCCCACGGCCTCGCCACCATCACCTCCCTCGCGTCCGCTCGCCCAGGGGTGCACCGCGACGTCGCCCATCGCAGGGGCACGTGCGGCCAGGCGGGCGCCCACCGCGGCAGCGCCCTCGCCCGCTGCAGGCACCCCGACGCCCAGCGCAGGGGCGCCCTCGCCCACAGACAGCGCTGCGACGCACGGAGCAGGGGAGCCCTCGCCCGCGCCTGCCATGACCTCGCCGCCCTCGCCCACAGCCAGCGCTGCGACGCACGGAGCAGGGGAGCCCTCGCCCGCGCCTGCCATGGGCTCGCCGCCCTCGCCCACAGCCTGCACCACCGCGACAGTGGCGCCCTCGCCCACTGCCTGGACACTGACGCCCTGCGCATAGGCGCCCTCGCTTGCTGATTGCGCCTCGCTGCTGCCGCTCTCATCGGAACGGGTCGACCGAGGGGCAGCCAGCACGGCGACGCCCGGAGAAGGGACGCCCTCGCCCGCAGCCAGCACGGCGACGCCCGGAGCAGGGGCGCCCTCGCCCCCAGCCAGCACGGCGACGCCCAGCGCAGGGGCGCCCTCGCCCACTGCCTGCACGCCCTGCGCAGGGGTGCCCTCGCCCACTGCCTGCGCCTCGCTGCTGCCGCCCTCATCGGAGCAGGTCGACCGAGGATCAAGCGCGCCAGATCTGACCTCGGGTTGGGCGCCCACGTCAGGATTCATTCGGCGATCGCTTGATGCCGCTTCCTCAACGCACATCGAAGTCCGGACGACTACTCTGACCCTCGTGTGTCTTGTTGCAGTCTTTTTCTTGGTCTCCTTCGGTGTTCTCTTCTCTCTTGGAGATTTCTTTCTTCTTTGGAAAGAGTCTGGTTTAGGGCATCGAGAGTTTTATAGGAGAAAGAGTCCTTAAAGCATGGGGTTTTTTCAAAAACCAAAAGATGAATCTTAAAGGTCTGTGAATTTCAAAATCTGAGCAGAAAGAGGAGTTTGGATTACTGTGAACTTGTGAAGGAGGCGGATGAGTTGAAAGCCCCACATTCAAAGTTGTTAGAATGCGGGACTTTGAGGGGCAAATGATGAGTCAAGCCCAATCCGGATTGCGATAATGAGTCAGGTCCAAGTGACCCGGTCCGTCTAGGATCATGGGTCAGGCCAGAGTAGCCCCGTTGAGATCCGGGTTTCGTTAAAACGAAGCCTCGTCACCTCAGGTTCCAGGCCATCGCGACGAAGTCTCCCCTAACCTGCATTTACCAAGTCTCGCGGAGAGGATCTCACCTTCCTTCCACCTGGCTCGATCCTCAGGGACACGTCTGACGCTCCAAAGAGACGTTGAACCGATTACCTCCCCACCTGGTGGGAAAGAGCTATAAATAGAGCCCTCTCATCACTTGAGAGGGGACGGATTTTCTCTACTTTCACATATTTGTAACCCTCGACATTAATCAAAGATCACCCTTTTGAAGTGGACGTAGGTCACGCTTGACCGAACCACTATAAATCCCTCATCTCTCTTCATTTATTGCTTTGCATTAATCATCTTGACCGGTGGTGTCCGAACCCCTGTTTTTGGCATCATCAGAAAGTGTGAGGATGGTATTGATGCTCAAGCTAATTGCAAGCCTGGTTGTCCTTCAACCTGTTATGAGGACTGCATCAAAGCTGGATTTTGTAATGGCGGATGTGTATGTGATGTCAATACTGGACAAAAGTGCTGCTGTGAAAATCTTTGTTGAGGCTATATCTGCCTTAAGTCTTATGAATCAATAAATGCAAGCCATGGCTTTTATCTTATGTATCTTAATTTTATTAAAAGAAATGGGGGGCATTGAGTTTTATCCTGTGTTCGACACTTATGACTTGACCTTGGCTTGAAAAATGGGCCAAACCGAGTTGTATGGCCCAATACATTGTCCAAAGGGTCGTAACCACGTACTTCCGAACCAGGGCGGTCACACCCATTCGACTTGTGTCCGCATTCAAAACTTGCATGAAATCTTAAGGTCTGCCTCCAAAACTCACATAAAAATTTTGGAACCTGCTCCAAAACTCACGAATTTGTCCACGAAATCCAAACACCTATTTGGGTCGGCCCTTAACACCGATATTTAATGGGCTTGTCGAATATGATTTATTTCTTTATTTTAAATTTTCTGGTGAAAAGGAATGGGGATCTTAGTTAAAATAATAGATGGCTCCCATGTCCCATTAGCAGGGTGCCAAAGCTCGGCCCGACCTGCATCCAAACCATCTAATTAGAATCGGACCCAACCTAACACCAAAAATAGGTCGGTCGCTGGTTACAAAATCCTGATACACAGATAAATGGGTTGAATACAAGTTGACTCACCCGACCCATCATCTAACCTGCCTCAAAATCGACCTACAAGACTATATAATCCCATTTACAACGGGTCCGAATTTTCACCAAAATCTTTTCTTATATTTTCATTTCATGGCTTTAAATTGTAAGTTGGGCCTATGTAATTCTATTTTAACAAGTCCTATCGACCATGGATTTCAGGAGAATCTTCTCCTAGCTACGAGCACGAGCAGAATTTGTGTACTGTTGGAGCGGATTGTTTGCATAACCTTTATTTATAAGAGATCTTTCCATATATCCATAATCCATCCCCAGTGACAGTAATGCATCCATCTAGGTTTTCAATGGAGAAGGAAGAAAAGCAAGTTATAAAACTATTGGATGAGTTTTAATCATGATTATAAAACTTGACTAAAACCAAGTTATAACCAACCAATATAATGTTTTTACTAATTACTAATTATGATAAAAATATATAAATATATATATTTCCAATGCCCATTTTAGATTGATGGGACTGGGCCAAGCTCATGATGAGACAAAAGAAACATGGATAAGTTAAGATCCAAATCAGATAAGGATATGGCTTTTGGCCAATCTTGTTCATGCATGTCTCTTGAAATGTGAAGAGCTTCAAAAGAAACAAAACTGCGATTGCACTCCAAATTGTCACAAATGATTGGGTAAATATGCCAGTCGAAGTCGCCCTTGATTGCTTTAATCACCTCCAATGCATCTAAGCACAAAATAATCTTTGCTGCTAGGCCCCTATCTCTGATAACTCTTAATGCAAAAAAAAAAAGGGGCTACCCTTGGCTTTCACCTCTTTAGCAGAGACGCTTTTGGGTCTTCTATAAGAACCTGCAAGCACAAAAGCAGCTTTGAAAAATAATGCAAATCCAAAAGAAAGGTGATTTCCCAGAATCAGCTAAACAGGTAGAAACATCACTAAAAAGAAAGGCAATATGCTCGAGATCCCAGCTCTCACCCCCATAAAGAATGGGGAGAAGTCATGACTCGAGGGCTTGGTGGGGGACCACAGCACACTGAGCAAGGGATAAAGCCCACAAGGGGTTTAAAACCTTACGATTAGCACTACATTCATTCCAACAATGGACCATAAATCGTGCTTGCTTCCAATTCAAGATATGAGGGAAAAGATTGGTAGAGATTATCACTTTCAGACTTTCAGTTCAAAATCTCCACCAATCAAGAATGTTCTCAAAGGTGAAAATATGGGTTAATGAACCCAATTGAGATCCAAACCAAATAGCGCGAGCGAACCCACACTGGAACAAAATTTGAGCCATAATTGCTTTCACTGTTAAATATATTTTTTTATAGAAAACATGGCAGTGGCAGATAAAATAATTTCAGTAAACTAAGGTCAGGATGGAGAAACTCCTTCCTGGAGGACATATGAATGTGTGAACAAAGATATTTGCTAAAAAAACAACACTTCTTTCTCCTTCCTGGAGGACATATGGATGTGTGAACAAAGATATTTGCTAAAAAAACAACACTTCCCCCTTTTCCTTTCCCGTAATTGAAGCTATGATGTAATGGAAGAACCAAAACTAAATCAAATGAACTGGAAATCCCACCTTAGATTTTTAACTGTTTAGGAATGGCACTGACCATTATTAAGCAAATGTGGTGGGCTCACATGATAGAATCCTAGTTCTTTCCACTCACTGTCCCTCTAAATTCGCCCCAAGCCAAATTTGGTTTTCAGGTCTTGGTTAACCCTGAATTGATCATCCAAAAGTTGCATGATGTCAGCTTTATCTAACCATTAGTAATTATCTAATTCTGAGACCCCCTATTCACAATTATTTAAATTCAAGTACCCTACAAATTCAAGTGCTTGTAACAAACAGGCACTAAAACACAATTCAGCCTAGTCAATTCAACTCAACCAGACTATATATAGACACACACCTTTTTCTTTTGGTAAAAATATATATAATATCCTCCTATTATTATTGAATTAAGGGGTGAGATCATTAAAAGTACCATCATCAACAGGGCTCATCGCATCACTGGTATACTTAATGGAAAGGTATCTTAGTACAGGTCTCTTGTATGAGTCCTGCAACCTACACCCAACTTGGGTAGGGGTCTGGACACATTTTTTTTTCTTTTTTTTGAATGATTACCTTCATTAAAAGAAGCAAACGGTACAAGAGATGTATACTAACAAGCTAAAACCAGAACAAAGGAAAACAGAAAGGAAAGGGACAGGCCCTATAGCCATATTACATAAGTCTTGCAAAAGAAAGGGCTAACTCCTTCCATTGTTGCATTATCTGGTATGTAGAGTTGTTAGTTTTATGGACTTAATCCAGTAGATGATATAATAAATTGATTAATTTCTTTATTTATCAGTATATTTATGCTTTCCTTTCATGAGATGAATGGTGATTTATTATATATTTGCACATAACCAATACAAATGACATGATTGTTCATGAGATGAACCGGAGTCCATAAGTATATTAGATGTAACACATGTGTATGGATGAGATTCACATACGGGAGACATGTGTGATAAATCTTATACTTAAATATTTTCACAACCAGTGATGAGACTGGATATCTCATACTGACAAGGTTGCAGTACTTTGGTTACTATGAAATAGTGTGATTTGTCTCGGTCATCAGAATGAAAGATTCTGGATCATAGTGCTGGTACATTGGATGTATTGAAGGACCATGAGAAGCACCTTATAAACATTGTCTTTACTTTAAGGTCTGCTCTCATAATTCCCCAACAATAGGCTCTCAATCCTGAGACATTAATGAACTCAAGTTTCTATCTATTCATTTGCTTTGAGTCACCAATGAGTGAGGCCAACTGTAGGTCAACACCTCGGTGATTTAGGTACGTGGTAGTAGAGCTGTGGGAACATTCAATGGTCAAGATGGAATCAATCTCTAATATCCCCTTGTGTCAATTAATGGATTTATCATTGGTAAGTGCGCACCCATTCCGATTAAGAGTTAATTGGAAAGGTACCATTGATTATTATAATTAATTGGGGCTCAAGGATAATAAGATATGGATCTAGTTTGGAAGACAGGTCCAATTGATCCATGGATATTGATAGAGGGAACTACTTGTGGTACTGTGAAAGTTTAGGGTCTTCTATGTAATATTCCTAAGACTGGAGTTCAATTGCATTTATATAGTGGAGTTATTTACAATTAACTGTGGGCCCATATTACACATGAGATGTGGGGTCGCGAGTCCCACTTGGAGCCAACTTTCTAAGGAATCCCTAGTAGTCCCCACGCTAGCCCAATTATTAGAAAGTATCTAATTCTAGTTGAACTCTAAAAGGAAAGTTACTATTTCTATTTGAAGTGAGACTTCTAATAGTGGTAATAGTAAACTTACTAATTTTAGTAGAAGTGAGAATTCTATTTTAATTAGAAAGGAATTAGAAAATTATTAATCATAATTGAAGTGAGACTTCTAAATATGATATAAGTAAAGTTACTAATTTTAATGGAAGTGAGACTTCTATTTAAATTAGAAAAGAGAAAGTTACTAATTCTTGCACTACAAGAAACTGCACTTTTGGCGACGAAAATTTTCGTCGCCAAAAGTTACGTTTTCGTCGGTAAAGGTATTTACCGACGAAAATTTTTTCGTCGCCGAGACGTCGGTAAAACATCGTCAGCAAAACCTTTTCCGTCGGCAAAAATTAAAGTTTTACCGACGATTATTTGACTTTTACCGACGTTTTTTTCCGTTGGCAAAAGAATTTAATTTTTTGTTATTTTTCTTTTTTACTTTTGCCGACGTTTTTGTTTCGTCGGCGAAAATAATTTCAATTTTTTATTTTTTATTTTTTATTTTGCCGACGTTTTTAGTTCGTCGCCAAAATTATTTTACTTTTTTCTTTTTAATTTTAATTTTTGCCGACGTTTTGATTTCGTCGCCAAAAGTATTTTAATTTTTTTTATTTTAATTTTAATTTTTGCCGACGTTTCTTTTTCGTCGCCAAAAGTATTTAATTTTTTTAATTTTTATTTTCAATTTTTGCCGACGTTTTGTTTTCGTCGCCAAAAGTATTTTAATTTTTTTAATTTTTCTTTTTAACTTTTGGCGACGTTTTTATTTCGTCGCAAAAAGTATTTTAATTTTTTTAATTTTCTTTTTAATTTTTACCGACGTTTTATTTTCGTCGCCAAAAGTATTTTAATTTTTTTAGTTTTCTTTTCAATTTTTGCCGACGTTTTATTTTCGTCGCCAAAAATATTTTAATTTTTTTAAACTTTTGTTTTTTCTTTTGCCGACGTTTTATTTTCGTCGCCAAAAGTATTTTAATTTTTTTTAATTTTCTTTTTTATTTTTGCCGACGTTTTATTTTCGTCGCCAAAAATATTTTAATTTTTTTAAACTTTTGTTTTTCTTTTGCCGACGTTTTATTTGCGTCGCTAAAAGTATTTTAATTTTTTTAATTTTCTTTTTAATTTTTGCCGACGCTTTATTTTCGTCGCCAAAAATATTTTAATTTTTTTAAACTTTTGTTTTTTCTTTTGCCCACGTTTTTATTTAAATAAAACGTCGGTAAAGGTCCTTTTTTTATTATTAAATTTATTTTTTCAATATTATTTTCCTGTAAACCTATTTAAACACCTGTATCAAAAATAAACCTGTTCATCTACCAATATTCAACATAAAATATGCAATGAAACAAAAGTTACTAAATAAACAGACAACCATCTCCATTTTTCATTAAATCATTCATCTCATTAAACAAATATAACAATCAATAATGATACAGTCTCATATCAATGTCCAATATACATATATATATACAAATAAACCGAAAAGAAGTCTAACATCCCAACAATTCTGCAACCGACCCCAATGCGTTCATCAATCTGCAATGAGAAAAACAACATTAAAATCTTTATAATGAATTAAATTATAAATTAAAAATAAACATGTATATATATAACTTTTCCTAAGTTATTCTGCAAACTTTTTTCCAGCCAAAATGTTGACAATCAGACGGCTTTTGCGTCTCACTTGTTTACCAGAAGTCCGATTCACTAACCGTCAATTCCAACAAGTTACTTAGGCATTGAACAAGGTACATGGGCTTTCCCGCGGCCGTTTCCCGTTCCGGACCCCCGGCGGGCCGTTTTCGAGCCTAAGTGTTGGAAAATCGTGTGTTTCGGTCGTAATTCTCTAACCGGGAGCCTTATTTGCAAACCATCAGTTCCTACAAGTCACTCTACCCTCGAGCGAAGTGCTCGTGCCGGTTTCGGAATTTTCCCGGGGCCGTTTCCCGTTCCGGACCCCCGGCGGGCCGTTTTCGAGCCTAAGTGTTGGAAAATCGTGTATTTCGATCGTAATTCTCTAACCGTGAGCCCTATTTGCGAACCGTCAGTTCCTACAAGTCACTCTACCCTCGAGCGAAATTTCAGATGTAAAAGATTTGTCGAAATTTCGGCATAGTCTCCCCTGTACGTGTGACATTTAATTTTTTTTTACAACCTGCTAAGTACATGTACATGACAAAAAAACACTTCATATAAACAGCCCAATGCCCAACACACTACAAAGTCATTCACCACTACGTCATGAGTCATACACCATTCAACCATAGCACTTCAATACCACAACCCAATGCCCCAACACACTGCATCTCGTTATTTTTACCTGTGGGACCCTTACCACCATGATGTATAAGCCCTTGACAGGATGATCTGCTGTATATGGACATTGCTCAATGGGCCCGATCAGATTAGAAATTGTCATGCTTGTGTTCTTCAGTTTTACAATATTGGAAAACTTATTAAGATAAGTTGAAAACATAAAACCTTATTCGAATAGGGAATGAGATTCTTCAAGGCTTTCATTTTCTCATTGATCCTGCTCCTCCTCCTCTGTCCACATCAAAAACTCAATCACTTAACTAACAACTATAACAAAAAGAATACATGAGGCAGATATATATATGTAAATAATAAAAAGGAAAGACAACATTTGTATGTCACGTTTAATACATTGTTTAATATACTTAAATAATCATATGTTTCGGTCGTAATTCTCTAACCGGGAGCCCTATTTGCGAACCGTCAGTTCCTACAAGTCACTCTACCCTCGAGCGAAGTGCTCGTGCCGGTTTCGGAATTTTTCCGTGGCCGTTTCCCGTTCCGGACCCCCGGCGGGCCGTTTTCGAGCCTAAGTATTGGAAAATCGTGTGTTTCGATCGTAATTCTCTAACCGGGAGCCCTATTTGCGAACCGTCAGTTCCTACAAGTCGCTCTACCCTCGAGCGAAGTGCTCGTGCCGGTTTCAGAATTTTCCCGCGCCCGTTTCCCGTTCCGGACCCCCGGCGGGCCGTTTTCGAGCCTAAGTGTTGGAAAATCGTGTGTTTCGGTCGTAATTCTCTAACCGTGAGCCCTATTTGCTAACCGTTAGTTCCTACAAGTCACTCTACCCTCGAGCGAAGTGCTCGTGCCGGTTTCGGAATTTTCCCGCGCCCGTTTCCCGTTCCAGACCCCTGGCGGGCCGTTTTCGAGCCTAAGTGTTGGAAAATCGTGTGTTTCGTTCGTAATTCTCTAACCGGGAGCCCTATTTGCGAACCGTCAGTTCCTACAAGTCACTCTACCCTCGAGCGAAGTGTTCGTGCCGGTTTCGGAATTTTCCCGCGCCCGTTTCCCGTTCCGGACCCCCGGCGGGCCGTTTTCGAGCCTAAGTGTTGGAAAATCGTGTGTTTCGTTCGTAATTCTCTAACCGGGAGCCCTATTTGCGAACCGTCAGTTCCTACAAGTCACTCTACCCTCGAGCGAAGTGCTCGTGCCGGTTTCGGAATTTTCCCGCGCCCGTTTCCCGTTCCGGACCCCCGGCGGGCCGTTTTCGAGCCTAAGTGTTGGAAAAACGTGTGTTTCGGTCGTATTTCTCTAACCGGGAGCCCTATTTGCGAACCGTCAGTTCCTACAAGTCACTCTACCCTCGAGCGAAGTGCTCGTGCCGGTTTCGGAATTTTCCCGCGCCCGTTTCCCGTTCCGGACCCCCGGCGGGCCGTTTTCGAGCCTAAGTGTTGGAAAATCGTGTGTTTCGTTCGTAATTCTCTAACCGGGAGCCCTATTTGCGAACCGTCAGTTCCTACAAGTCACTCTACCCTCGAGCGAAGTGCTCGTGCCGGTTTCGGAATTTTCCCGCGCCCGTTTCCCGTTCCGGACCCCCGGCGGGCCGTTTTCGAGCCTAAGTGTTGGAAAATCGTGTGTTTCGTTCGTAATTCTCTAACTGTGAGCCCTATTTGCGAACCATCAGTTCCTACAAGTCACTCTACCCTCGAGCGAAGTGCTCGTGCTGGTTTCGGAACTTTCCCGCGCCCGTTTCCCATTCCGGACCCCCGGCGTGCCGTTTTCGAGCCTAAGTGTTGGAAAATCATGTGTTTCGGTTGTAATTCTCTAACCGGGAGCCCTATTTGAGAACCGTCAGTTCCTACAAGTCACTCTACCCTCGAGCGAAGTGCTCGTGCCGGTTTCTGAATTTTTCCGTGGCCGCTTCCCGTTCCGGACCCCCGGCGGGCCGTTTTCTAGCCTAAGTGTTGGAAAATCGTGTGTTTCGGTCGTAATTCTCTAACCGGGAGCCCTATTTGCGAACCGTCAGTTCCTACAAGTCACTCTACCCTCGAGCGAAGTGCTCGTGCCGGTTTCAGAATTTTCCCGCGCCCGTTTCCCGTTCCGGACCCCCGGCGGGCCGTTTTCGAGCCTAAGTGTTGGAAAATCGTGTGTTTCGGTCGAAATTCTCTAACCGGGAGCCCTATTTGCGAACCGTCAGTTCCTACAAGTCACTCTACCCTCGAGCGAAGTGCTCGTGCCGGTTTCAGAATTTTCCCGCGCCCGTTTCCCGTTCCGGACCCCCGGCGGGCCGTTTTCGAGCCTAAGTGTTGGAAAATCGTGTGTTTCGGTCGTAATTCTCTAACCGTGAGCCCTATTTGCGAACCGTCAGTTCCTACAAGTCACTCTACCCTCGAGCGAAGTGCTCGTGCCGGTTTCGGAATTTTCCCGCGCCCGTTTCCCGTTCCGGACCCCCGGCGGGCCGTTTTCGAGCCTAAGTGTTGGAAAATCGTGTGTTTCGTTCGTAATTCTCTAACCGGGAGCCCTATTTGCGAACCGTCAGTTCCTACAAGTCACTCTACCCTCGAGCGAAGTGCTTGTGCCAGTTTCAGAATTTTCCCGTGCCCGTTTCCCGTTCCGGACCGCCGGCGGGCCGTTTTCGAGCCCAAGTGTTGGAAAATCGTGTGTTTCGTTCGTAATTCTCTAACCGGGAGCCCTATTTGCGAACCGTCAGTTCCTACAAGTCACTCTACCCTCGAGCGAAGTGCTCGTGCCGGTTTCGGAATTTTCCCGCGCCCGTTTCCCGTTCCGGACCCCCGGCGGGCCGTTTTCGAGCCTAAGTGTTGGAAAATCGTGTGTTTCGTTCGTAATTCTCTAACCGGGAGCCCTATTTGCGAACCGTCAGTTCCTACAAGTCACTCTACCCTCGAGCGAAGTGCTCGTGCCGGTTTCGGAATTTTCCCGCGCCCGTTTCCCGTTCCGGACCCCCGGCGGGCCGTTTTCGAGCCTAAGTGTTGGAAATCGTGTGTTTCGGTCGTAATTCTCTAACCGGGAGCCCTATCGTGTGTTTCGGTCGTAATTCTCTAACCGGGAGCCCTATTTGCGAACCGTCAGTTCCTACAAGTCACTCTACCCTCGAGCGAAGTGCTCGTGCCGGTTTCGGAATTTTCCCGCGCCCGTTTCCCGTTCCGGACCCCCGGCGGGCCGTTTTCGAGCCTAAGTGTTGGAAAATCGTGTGTTTCGGTCGTAATTCTCTAACCGTGAGCCCTATTTGCGAACCGTCAGTTCCTACAAGTCACTCTACCCTCGAGCGAAGTGCTCGTGCCGGTTTCGGAATTTTCCCGCGCCCGTTTCCCGTTCCGGACCCCCGGCGGGCCGTTTTCGAGCCTAAGTGTTGGAAAATCGTGTGTTTCGTTCGTAATTCTCTAACCGGGAGCCCTATTTGCGAACCGTCAGTTCCTACAAGTCACTCTACCCTCGAGCGAAGTGCTTGTGCCAGTTTCAGAATTTTCCCGTGCCCGTTTCCCGTTCCGGACCGCCGGCGGGCCGTTTTCGAGCCCAAGTGTTGGAAAATCGTGTGTTTCGTTCGTAATTCTCTAACCGGGAGCCCTATTTGCGAACCGTCAGTTCCTACAAGTCACTCTACCCTCGAGCGAAGTGCTCGTGCCGGTTTCGGAATTTTCCCGCGCCCGTTTCCCGTTCCGGACCCCCGGCGGGCCGTTTTCGAGCCTAAGTGTTGGAAAATCGTGTGTTTCGTTCGTAATTCTCTAACCGGGAGCCCTATTTGCGAACCGTCAGTTCCTACAAGTCACTCTACCCTCGAGCGAAGTGCTCGTGCCGGTTTCGGAATTTTCCCGCGCCCGTTTCCCGTTCCGGACCCCCGGCGGGCCGTTTTCGAGCCTAAGTGTTGGAAAATCGTGTGTTTCGGTCGTAATTCTCTAACCGGGAGCCCTATCGTGTGTTTCGGTCGTAATTCTCTAACCGGGAGCCCTATTTGCGAACCGTCAGTTCCTACAAGTCACTCTACCCTCGAGCGAAGTGCTCGTGCCGGTTTCGGAATTTTCCCGCGCCCGTTTCCCGTTCCGGACCCCCGGCGGGCCGTTTTCGAGCCTAAGTGTTGGAAAATCGTGTGTTTCGTTCATAATTCTCTAACCGGGAGCCCTATTTGCGAACCGTCAGTTCCTACAAGTCACTCTACCCTCGAGCGAAGTGCTCGTGCTGGTTTCGGAATTTTCCCGCGCCCGTTTCCCGTTCCGGACCCCCGGCGGGCCGTTTTCGAGCCTAAGTGTTGGAAAATCGTGTGTTTCGTTCGTAATTCTCTAACTGTGAGCCCTATTTGAGAACCGTCAGTTCCTACAAGTCACTCTACCCTCGAGCGAAGTGCTCGTGCCGGTTTCTGAATTTTTCCGTGGCCGCTTCCCGTTCCGGACCCCCGGCGGGCCGTTTTCTAGCCTAAGTGTTGGAAAATCGTGTGTTTCGGTCGTAATTCTCTAACCGGGAGCCCTATTTGCGAACCGTCAGTTCCTACAAGTCACTCTACCCTCGAGCGAAGTGCTCGTGCCGGTTTCAGAATTTTCCCGCGCCCGTTTCCCGTTCCGGACCCCCGGCGGGCCGTTTTCGAGCCTAAGTGTTGGAAAATCGTGTGTTTCGGTCGTAATTCTCTAACCGTGAGCCCTATTTGCGAACCGTCAGTTCCTACAAGTCACTCTACCCTCGAGCGAAGTGCTCGTGCCGGTTTCGGAATTTTCCCGCGCCCGTTTCCCGTTCCGGACCCCCGGCGGGCCGTTTTCGAGCCTAAGTGTTGGAAAATCGTGTGTTTCGTTCGTAATTCTCTAACCGGGAGCCCTATTTGCGAACCGTCAGTTCCTACAAGTCACTCTACCCTCGAGCGAAGTGCTTGTGCCGGTTTCGGAATTTTCCCGTGCCCGTTTCCCGTTCCGGACCCCCGGCGGGCCGTTTTCGAGCCTAAGTGTTGGAAAATCGTGTGTTTCGTTCGTAATTCTCTAACCGGGAGCCCTATTTGCGAACCGTCAGTTCCTACAAGTCACTCTACCCTCGAGCGAAGTGCTCGTGCCGGTTTCAAAATTTTCCCGCGCCCGTTTCCCGTTCCGGACCCCCGGCGGGCCGTTTTCCGGCCTAAGTGTTGGAAAATCGTGTGGGTTATGTTATGTAACAAACAAACAATGTTATGTAACAATGAAATAGAGACATATGTTACTTAATAATAATAATAATAATAAATCCATAGCAGCAAACAAACAATGTTATGTAACAATGAAATAGAGACATATGATACTTACACCAACACTAGGGCTTTGTTTAACCATTTTGAAAGCGCAAGTTAAAATGTTTGGCATCAACCTAGATAGTGATGTAAAACATGAGGTCAGTACAAACTACAAACTAAAACCAAAATCAAATATGCATATGCAATATATTACTTGTCAAAGTGCTTTCGGTGCCTCGTGACCAAAGCACAAAATTATGTCACCTCTCCAATTTGGTATCACAACAAAAAGCAAAGAAAAAGGGTCGACTGCTTCACCTTATCAAGGAAATAATGAAAGGTATATTGCAATGGTACAAGAATTTCGCTCGCTATCAGCTCTAATTGTGGTGGCACTGGCTCCTTCGCAAGTTTTGGATTCAAGTAGTACTGATTGATTTAAAAAAAAAAGGCAACCAGTAAAATGTTTGAAACATTAATATATTTATTACAAGAAAATACTACTGACAAATCATTTTATTAAATAGCCACCAAATACTAACCATAAAAAATTCAGTATCAAAATTTAATATCCCAAAAAGAAAAGAATTTATGCTTTTCACAATATATGAAAATTTAATATCACACTAGAGATCTATAATTGATTTCATTGATTTATCACCATTCAAAAAATATGATAAAATAAAATAAAAATTCATTTAGTCCATTGGAATTTGTTCATTGTGGCATAAAGTCAACAAATCATCATCACCACAACCACCTGTATGTATGTATTCCCCATAATACATCAATCTGGGGTTAGTAACTGGCATTGCCAAAAGTCAACAGACAAAGCATCTAACTACAATTTCCCCGTAACAGATCATGCATATAGATATAGTGTATGAGCATATACATAAGATTATAAAAAAAGATAGGTATAATCACCTTCTTATTGTGCTTGGGAATATCAGCTATTCTCCATGTGTTGCCTTTCTCTACTTACTTCAATAATTTTGCCACTGGTGTGCGCATTGCTCCAGGAAAATCTATGTTCTAAAATGTATGCAAAGCCAGAACTTGAGTTCACTGGCTTAAGGAGTTGTCTCTTGCAAAATAAAATAAAAAATAATAAACATCACATAGAATTTAGATTCACCTGAGATGATTGCGTGTCACATAACCAGTTAAAAAGAATCCCAAGTGATAGCTGTTAGACATCCAAGAACTAAAAACCACGTTGAAAGAAACCACCCCATCAATCCACAGCCAAATCATCTCTCCACCAAGTAGGCAAGTACTCCAAAGAAAAAACTACGTATAAAAACATACAGGACCATTTCAACAAACATGTCAGCATCATGAATTAGACAAAACTTGAGATACCCAAGTGAAGAACCACAACACTAGTGATGATTGGATAATCAGTTTTTTCAAAAGAGAATACTATTTGATGGCTATTTGTAGATCTTCACTTTTACCATTTCAATTTCAGCTCCTATGATAAGAAGGCTTTGCTTCTAATTCACGTGAATTCGATTCCTACCAGACACACGAGCCCATAGTATATATTTTGAATCAGTTATTTCATTTATTCAATAAGGAGGACATGTCAGTCAAAAAGAAAGGAATATTGAACTTAATGTTTCTTTTGAATTACTCTGTCAAACTTCTCCCATTTCTGTTTCACAGCCAGATCCTTGGATCTCCCACTTCTCAATCCATACCTCCAGAAAGATGCTGAATTCAGCCATGGTGTCAACTTTGCGGTCGCTGGAGCCACTGCACTCAAAGCCTCCTTCTTTCAGGAGAAGAAAATCCAGATGCTATACACAACCAGTTCCCTCAACGTCCAACTTGACTGGTTCAAGACCCATCTTAGCTCAATCTGTTCTTCCAGAGCTGGTAAGTTAAGTTCCTGTAGTGTTTGCCACAATTTTGGACTAAGTGCATCTTACTATTCATTTCTGTACCAGTCAATCACTTTGGAATAAGTAAATTTTCCTAAACAACCCCGAACTTTGTGGGCATTATGGTTTTGCTCCCCCCATATTTTCTTGGGGTAGTTGAGCTTTCTTTATTTTTGCCCCACCCCATGGTTATTGCACACTTCATGTCATTGTATATGGTCTGCATTGCTTGTTGCCTTACTGGTGCTCAGTGTTAGCATAGGTCAATCATTTGATACCAAGCAATAGGGGGCAGGGACCCTACCCTCGGGTGAGGGAAGGTTGCATGCCCAGGGTCAACACGGTGAGAAGGGACACCTCTTGCCACTGAGGTAAGAGGTCGTTCTCCATCAGCAAAAGCCGTTAAAAGCATATAAAATGACCGACTTATCACTTCAATCAATTGATGTATATCTTAACCCATATGAGGTGGTGCCCTCCTTGATCCCATCATTTCGCTGAGAAGACCTACAAATTCTATCATGGGGGTGGACTCACCCAATGGAAACACAAAACATGTGAACTGAGACAATTATACTAATGACAAAATAATATTTTTTCCTATACTTCTTAAGGAATTTGGCTGACTAGTACAGTGCCTATATATGGTCGGCCCCCGAGCCCAGTCATAAACATTTTCGAAGTCGGGGTATTTAACTAATACCCAATTATTAGAATTTTTTTTTAATTCAATCTAAAGGTAGGGGTGTTTTGACAAACATTATTCGTTATAACTATTTGGTCTCTGGTTGTGTTGTTTTCCTCTCTGTTTTTCTTCTTCTTCTTTCCTGATACCATTATAGAATGTGCAAAGAAGCTTGAGAAGGCACTTTTCCTAGCGGGGGAGATTGGAGGTAATGATTACAACTACGCCTTCTTCCAAGGAAGAAGCATAGAGGAGGTTAAAAGTTATGTACCCAATGTTGTGCAAGCCATAAAAGATGCTGCAAGAGTAAGTTCACCTTTTGTTTCAATCATATAAAAACTGTAATCGTTATAGTTAACAAAGATACACCAATCTATAAAGTACCAAAACTATCATTGCCCATGATGGGTGTGAGCTGATTATCATAGTTTACAAAGTTTCCACCCACCACCTCCCATCTGATTTGATAA
This sequence comes from Litsea cubeba, assembly GCA_012931725.1. Taxonomy (NCBI): domain Eukaryota; kingdom Viridiplantae; phylum Streptophyta; class Magnoliopsida; order Laurales; family Lauraceae; genus Litsea; species Litsea cubeba. Next base: position 790,305 of record CM022949.1, on the reverse strand, counting down.
ATGATCCAATTTAGTTTTTTTTTTTTTCCTGTTCTTTGGTAGAAATCATTGAAAGAGTCACATTACTCATCACTACTGCCACATATATAAACTTGTTTTTTAGGAAATAATCGACACTGGAGCAAATCAATTAATTGTTCCTGGAAATTTTCCTGTTGGATGCATGCCAAGCTACCTTACCATGTTCCGTAGCAACAATCCGGCAGCTTATGATGAGAACAAATGTCTCAAAGACTTCAACAACTTCTCAAAGCATCATAACGAGCGCCTCCAAGGCGCCATTGAAGAGCTCAGACAAGAATTCCCACATGCTCGAATCCATAGCCAAACCATCTCTCCACCAAGTACTCCGAAGGAAAAAAAACATATATAAAAACACATACTGGGGCATTTCAACAAACATGATCAGCATCGTTAATTGTGATTGAATTCAAGGAACTCTAAATGAACAGGTGCCAAGGGAACAAATATGCAATTAAAGGCCTTTTTCTACTCTCAACCTAACGAGCATTGTCCTTTGGCCACTGCTTGATCTATTAGTTCCATGAACCATTCCACAGTGGATGGCTGCTAAGATATGTTCCGCCAGCCATTTCACAGCCACTTAAATTGAACAAGGTCTGCCAATGGACATCAACTCCCGATGACTTGACACAAATAACAACCAGACCAAATAAATAAATGAGGAAACAGCTACTTTACTCTTTCACACTCTAGAAAAGGGATAGAGTTCTCTTCTGATTTCTCTGTTCTGGGTCCGGTTGGAAGATTGGATGAGCAATGGAAGATCAAAGTTCGATCTCCTTTCCAACACAGCCCTTATCTGTTTCAGAAAAATAGAAATCAATCTGACCCTTGAGATCTGTGATCACAGATGTGGCCCACCGTAGATCTGGTCCTCATCTCTGACGAAACCGAGCAACAATGATAGCAGCGGCAAGCCTCGACTTCGGCGAAGTGCAGGTTTCTTCTTCCTGTACCCTAACTTGTCCTGGGAGCCCATGTTTCTTCTTCCTCCTCTATTTCAGAAGATCGACTGCTGTAAAGCAATCCCACTGTTGCTCCCCTCCATTCTCCTTCTCTGACGGACGAAGGTGGCTGGTTGGACTTATGTCTGACGACGTCATTCGGCTGTAACGTCGACGGGCAGCGATGGGGCGGTAATCTCTGGGCAGCGACTGCCCTCCTATTGCGGTGGCGGCTCCGGCGCGCGGGAGGGCAAGTGCAGAGCGAGAGGGAGGGAGGGAGAGAGAGAGAAATAGAGAGAGAGGGTAAGAGCAGATCGCGAGAGAGAGAGAAATAGGAGAGTGAGCGCAGAGAGCGAGCCGGACGGCAGAAAGAGTGAGACAGAGCGCAGGTGAAAGAGAAAAGAAAAGAGGGAAAAGAGGGCTCTTGGCGGGGAGGGAAAAAAACGTGGGAAAATTAAATGTCACTATTTTCCGTCCCAAAAGAAATAAAATTTTCATCAGCAAAAATTATTTTATTTTTATTATTTCAAAACATGAAGTATACCAATCTTTAAACGTCGATAATAAATATTTCGATGCTAATCTTTGTCGAAAAAAAATATCGATAAAGGACTCTGATTTTTAATTTTCCTAAAAATAGAGTTAAACATTACCTATGTTTTATAAAAAAAAGCCGCGGGCCGTTCATTTTATCGACATCATATAATTCGTCGATAATAGTCTCTGATAGTTTTATCGGCGTAAAATAAAAATAAAAAAAGATTTTCCAACACTTAGGCTCGAAAACGGCCCACCGGGGGTCCTGAACGAGTAACGGGGTGAGGGGTGCGAGGACAGTGGGGTGCCTTTGTGGTGCACAGTGAATGTGGAATGGTGCGTGGTGTGTGCGGAGGGCAGGAAGAGGGAGGGGTGCACCTGGTGCAGGGGAGGCGTCCGGCGGCGCGAGGAGGAAGATGAAGGCTCTGCTGGCGTAGGGAACGAAGCGGGCGGCGGAGTCGTCGGAGTGGATGGGGATGGAGAGGAAGGAGAGGGTGAGGAATATGCCGGAGCTGCTGCGCGGGGACTTTTACAGAAAAACATCACTAAAAGTTTACTTTACCGACGTCATAAAATTCGTTGATAATAGAATTCGTCAATAATAGTCTTTGATATTTATTTTCCTTAAAAATGATGTTAATAATAAAAAGAGGGGTTTCGGTGGCGGGATAGGGAAGAACAGATTGAATTGTTTAAGCAGGTCGACACCCTTGGACTCGTCTTATTCTTCCAATCAGCTTCATGAGTTGATTTTCTTCCTCCTTTTCCTAGTTCAACTGACATGTTTCATGAATGCTATGGTGAATGCTTATATGATGATTACGTTTATTTAGCTTCCGCATTTTGATTGTTAATCATCACAAGAGACTAGTTTAATTTAATTAAGTTAAAATTGGTCATAATTGGTCACTATTTGTAGATCACCCTATTCATCCCCCCCCCCCCCCCCCCCCCCTCCTCTAGGGTTAGGCCCCCGGGACTTTCACGAAGTGCAATGGCCCGATGCATAAGAGTGTTAAGCTGGCCCAAAAAACTCTTGGGCGCATAAATCCATGTCCTTTAAATATAATATCGAATATCGGTTCCAAAATTCTTATCTTCTTCCCAAACTGAACGAACTCTGCTTTTCTGCTAAGCAAAAGGATAGATGAGGCCGGTCGTTTGTTTTTCCCAATTTACATATGTAAACATCCCACATGTGAAAAAGATTCATATCATTTATGTTTGTTTACAACATTTACACACTAGGTGTGTGAATCACATGTGCTTTTGCTGTGTAAAATATGTGCAAAAGAGGCAATACATTTTCGCTCATGATGAGTGTGAAACGTTTTACATACCGGCCTAGTTTTGGCAGAGCTATAGTGGACACACAACTTGGACGCCTTTTTCAATTTTTTATTTAAATAATCTGGCAGTAAAATTTGTGATCCAAACCGTTGATCATGTTAGGGGGGCTAAAAACGGCTATGATACCAAAAGTCAACCGTTGGATCATTATAGATTGTGATGTATTGATGAAAACGGACAAACCATTAGATCATCATTTATGGAATTTTGTACGCCCTATTTTCGCAATCCAAATTTTTAGTCCTCTTTAAAAGGTCATTTATAGTTATAGGTCCCAACCTCAAATGTTGATTCAATATGGATCATGAAATATATTTGAAATAAATACCAATCATTGGATTAATGCACGGTTACTACAGTGCATTCACGAGTTAAGACATGCAGTCCGTTTTTTCTACATTTCCGAACAATCTGGATCACTAATGCAAGATATGGACCATAGACCCTCTTTATATGGCAAATAACGTCTGTTGGATCAAATTCCAACGATTGATCCTTCATGTATTGTGAGATATTGACAAAAAAGACCAAAGGGTTAATGGTTCAATTTTAAATTTTGTGGGCCACTTTTTCCCGATCTAAACCTAAAATCCTCTTTAGGAGGTCAACAATGATTATCTAGTCAAATCTCATCGCTTGATTCATCGTGGATATAATTATTTTATTTTCGTCGGTAAAATGAATATAAAAATAAATAAAAATTATTAAACAGATTTACCGACGTTTTATTTCTCCACTAAAATTAAAAAACAAATTTACCGACATTTTTATTTTCGTCGGTAAAATGAATATAAAAATTAATAACATATTTACCGACGTCTAATTTCGTCAGTAAAAGTAAAAAAATAAAAATTTAGAAATATATTTACCGACGTGTTTATTTCGTCGGTAACATGAATATAAAAATTAATAAACATATTTACCGACGTTTAATTTCGTTGGTAAAGGTAAAAATTAAAAAATTAAAAATGATATTTGCCGACGTTTTATTTTCGTCGGTAAAATTAATATAAAAATTAATAAATATAATTACCCGAAGTTTAATTTCGTCTGTAAAATTAATATGAAAATTAATAAATATAATTACCGGATCCCTCTATGTTCCGAACCAAGATCCCATTCAGGATTAATACATTCACATAGCAAAAAAGATGCATAACTTGTAAGGGCCTAAATAGATTGAATAAAATTCATATCTGAAAATCTACTTAGCTTTAATCATATACTATTTACTAGTCCGGCCCGTTTGTATATTTAACAAACATTTATTGAAACTCTTTTATTCAATTAAAAAATAAAAATTTAAGAAAGATATTTGCCGACGTTTTGATTTTCGTCGGTAAAAGTAATATAAAAATTAATAAATATAATTACCGACGTTTAATCTCGTCGGTAAAATTAAAAATTAAAAATTTAAGAAAGATATTTGCCGACGTTTTTATTTTCGTCGGTAAAAGTAATATAAAAATAAATAATAAATATAATTACCGACGTTTAATTTCATCGGTAAAATTAAAAATTTTAAATTTAAAAAGGATATTTACCGACGTGTTTATTTTCATTGGTAACATGATCGTAAAAATAAATGAAAATTAATAAACATATTTACCGACGTTTAATTTCGTCGGTAAAGGTAAAAAATAAAAATGAAAAAAGATATTTAACGACGTTTTATTTTCGTCGATACAATTAATATAAAAATTAATAAACATATTTACCGACGTTTAATTTCGTCGGTAAAATTAAAAAAGAAAATTAAAAGCATATTTATCAACGTTAATTTCGTCGGTAAAATTAAAATAATATTTACCGACGTTTTATTTCGTCGGTAAAATTTAAAAAATAAATCATTTTTTTTTTAATTTAAGAATGGCCTTTGCCGACGTTTTACTAAAAAACGTCGGTAAATGGTGTACTTTTGGCCACGTTTTTTAGAAACGTCGGTAAAAATTCTGTACTTTTACCGACGTTTTTTTAGGAAACGTCGGTAAGGTCTTACTTTGCCGACGTTTTGAAAAACGTCGGTAAAGGGTGTAGTTTTGGCGACGTTTTTTAGTAAACGTCGGTAAAAGTAAGACCTTTTGCCGACGTTTGTAAAAAACGTCGGTAAAGGTCCACCCTTTACCGACGAATTTTAAAAACGTCGGTAAAGGGTAGACCTTTACCGACGAATTTTAAAAACGTCGGCAAAAGTATACCCTTTACCGACGTTTTTCAAAAACGTGGCTAAAAAACGTGGCTAAAAGTGCAACTTGTTGTAGTGAATATTAGAAGTAAGGGAATTAATTCCAAGTTGAAACCAAGTAAAGGATCTAGCCATGGACCCAACTTGAATCCAAGTTTAGAATGATTTGGATCTGATCTAGTAGGAGCTCAGATCCAAGATGACCCATTTATGATGTGTATATATGATTGAATTAATCACAAGGGAGGCCCTTACCTAACAAGATAAGGCATAAAGGTGTTTATCAATTTTTTGGTTGTAGTAAGGGAATTAATTCTTGTAGGTAGATGGATGACTTAGGCACTATTCACCATTGACAGCTATGCTAATCTTAGCTGGACTATGGCATTATCTGTTATATTTATAAAGCTAATGAGACATTCACTTCATCCCTTTTTTCCTCACATAACAGCTACCTCAGATTTTCCAAGCTATATAATATATGCATTGCTTCTTCAATCCAAGAAGAGATGATTGGAAAGCCAACTCAATTGGCAGAAAATGCCAAAGCATGTGCTAACATGAAGAAATAGCACTCATATATAATTATTAGGTGAGATGGGAAGACTTGAGATATCATTGTTGGTGTAGAGGCTAAAGAGCAACATCAACTCGAGGTAGTTGCAAATTGAAATATGCCCCATCTTAATATCTTCCTCAGCCACCTTTTGATCTAACTTTTCTACCTAATATACACATTTTAACTATTTTCTTACAACAGTTTCTAGTACCTATCAACAGTCTCTCAATTAAATAAAAAAATTAGGAATTCAAATAGATGGGATATGACACGAATTTGAATTTCCATATAGAGTAAATTCCAGTCAGATATATGTCACCACCTTTCTTTCTCCGTTAATTATAAGAAGCCACCATCAACTTTATAATCCTACAGTTAACAAACATAGTACCCATAATTAGTGGACCCACTCCATAAAAATGGTAGTGGGCCAATCATGCATATCAGTGGCTTCAACTCCTCATCACTTTGTGGTTTGCAATTAGCTGTTTTTTGATAGCATATAGACACTCTGTCCTTGAAGAAGAATGAGAAAGCTACATTCTTTGAATTATTATTAATATTATTTTACAATTGAGTTGGAGAACAAAAGGGAATCCTAGTTCATATATTTCTTTTTCTTGGAAGGATGCTGATGACATCAATGCCCCAAACTTGAAGAAATTGAGGCTTGGATGGATAAGAGTGAAAATTGGGCTGGTTAGTAAAGAGCCTGTCTTATTTTCAACCACCGTAAAAGAGAACATGGCATATGGAAAGAAAGGTGCAACAATTGAAGAAATCAAGACAGCAATTGAGCTGGCTAATGCTGCAACGTTCATAGACATGATGCCACAGGTATTTTGCTTTTTGGTTCACTTGCATAGAGGTCATTATGGATTTTCATTGGCTTAGTTAAGGGGTGGCATGTGTTATGCAGGGGCTTGATACAATGGTTGGTGAGCATGGAGCCCAACTGTCTGGTGGAAAGAAACAGAGGATTGATTAAACATGGGAATAAATAATACAAGAAGATTTAAAGTGTTTCCCACTTTTTGGGCAAGGAATTCTACCAGGGGGCGGTTGAAGGTGCCATCCGGACGATGGAGGAGATTATATGCCAGCTTAAAAGTGTAGATGAGGACCCATGTATTGCGTGGAACCACCAACTACAGATCAAAGCAGCAACCAGATGCTACTGAAGTAGGATTTTAGGATTTCTTTTTTTTCTAGGTCTTGTGAATTATTATGAGTAAACAATCAAACATAATTAACTCATGGGAAAGTGGTAATGTTTTCTACCATTTGGTAATGACAACAAGTTCAGAAATTGTCCAAGCAAAACTAAAATTAAGATTCTTTCTTGTTTGGGTTTCATCAATCAACAATTTCAATAGGTAAGCAATTGGGATTCAAATAATATCACTGCAAGTTGAAATCTTTCCACCATTTTAGACAGAAATCTACAACACAGACGAAAGAACACTTAAAACCGAAAATCAACCGACAATCGAGATAAAATTTCTGCAATTTGATAAAGGAAATTCAGCAAAGACGAAGACTACCCACATGACAATCCCAAAAAAGAAATTAAAAAAAAAACGCAAAAAGATATCATGATACATTGCATCTAGATAGAACCCTAAATGAAGAAATTCAAAAAAAAAAACCCACAAATGAGATGAGAGAGAGAAGAAGAGATTCAAATAATACCTGAGATTCATTGACGTTAGTCTCCTCACTTGTCGCCACGGAATCCATTTCAATACCAAGAAGAAGATTTATACAAAACCCTAGATTTATAGGTTCCCTGACCTTCCTCTGGTGTATGGAGAGAGAGAGTAGGTGTGGAGGATAAGAGGAAGGCGTTTAGAGAGAGTATGAAATGGGGGAGAGGGTGAGAGAAGAGGTGGGTATGCTGAGAGGGATGGAAAGGACGGCGTGAGGGGATGATGGAGGATAAACGGGGAGGTGGCGTGAGAGAGATGGAGAGGGCCAGAGAGAAGAAGGAGGTCGAGGGATGGAGGGTTTGCAGGGGGATGGCGTGAGAGCTTGAAGGAGATGGCCGCTCAAGGGTGCTGGTTAGAGTGGTGCTGCTGCGTGCAGTGACAGTGGCTGGCGTGAAGATAGGTGTCCTGGGAAGGTGGGTGGGTGGGTGGTGCGCCTATGGGAAAGAAAGAAATGAGTGAGGGATAAGAGATAGGGAAAAGGGCAAAAGAGCCTGGAGAGGGAAAGGGGACTGTGGAGGCATGAGTGGGAAAAGTTAGATCATTCGGTGACAAAAGTTTTTGCCACTTTTTGCCACCGAATCTATTAGATCTTTCGGTTTTTGTTACCGAATCTCCTATTTATTTGGCACCTTGCCTGAAGCTTTTCCGTGACAAGCAAAAAAAAATTTTGTCACCTTTGTGTGGGTTCCGTGTCAACATTGATTTTTTGTCACCAAAGGGTATCACCAATAGTTTTTTTGTTGTAGTGCCGGTCAGTCAAGTTTATGATTAATTTCTTCACTGTGGCATTAAACAAGGATCATAGTTTGTCCTTTTTGGTGTTAATGAACATGTATCATGATCTGTTCACACTTTTCCATTCTAGATTTTGAGTCTAATTAACCTCAATTCAATCACTTGAATTCAATCACATGCTTGAACAATTGGAAATTGAAAAGAATATAACACGACCTTCAATCAAGTAGTACCTACCACGCAAAAAAAAAAAAGAGGAGTACCAGAAAAGACCTTCTATAAAGTAGTCATAATACCTACAAACAAAGTCTACAATCATTTTTGCATCCAGTCAGATGTGGTTTAACCCGTACGAGTTTATAGGAGAAGGCCTAGAACAAGCCATGATCGGGCCAAACTCCAAGCCAAGCTCAATTTGGGCCTAGAACAGTGGGATCAGGCCCAGATCCAAGACCAACTCTAGTCCCATACTAAGGTAGGCCTGAATCTGAAGTAGTCCATCTGCACAGCCCCAGTTTGCTAGAGGCCAAGGAGCAGTTGAACACTGCATGTCTCATGTGGCAGTCTAGGTTCTTTGCTTCCCTTCTATGATGTTTAAGTTAGAAACAACCACTTGTAATTGCTACAAGGCTAGGATTATCCCAAAGGGTGAATAGGGTTTACCAAATTTATATATACTCGTCAGACAATTTGTTAGGGACATTTTTTTTTCTCTTGATTTAAGTTCACAGAGGACAGTTTCATCTCTCTTTCATCTACAGATCTTAGACCTTGCAGGGTCTTGTTTCAGCCTGTATTTTAGCTGGAAAAAGGACTCAAATTATCTGTTTCTTGATCAATTTGATGCATGATGTATGCTTGTGAAAGATCTTATATAAGACTTCCGACACACTTCAAGGAGATAAGAAATTCAGACATACGAGTGATCCAAGCTCAGTGACGTGATCTTCAAGCCCTTTGTACGATGTGCTTACACTGAGAAATAATAAATCTGAAGCATATGCAACCACACATCTGCCACAACAATTTAAGTGAATTATACAAATATCAGGTATGATGAATATGTGACTGTTGCCAATCAAACCTATTTATTCTGTTAATAGAAACATGAGCGAAATACATTTCAGAAAGGACCTTCAAAACATTGTTATCTTATCAAAGATGAACTTAAAATGTCATGGTGCCCTTATGGTTGGCAGGGATCTCTTCTCTCTTTCTTTTAGAATGAGCAGTTGCAAGGATCTTCTTAGCTGGGGTTTAGCTGCTCAGATGGGTCCAGGAGTGGTGCTGGTTCTGTTGTCTCTGTCCAGTTATAGCTGGGATGCAGAGGGCCCCATCAATTTTATGTCTGAGGAGCTGAAGTTCATAGTTTTGAATTGGCTTCTTTATAACCTCTGGTTGTTTTTTCCATTCTGCAGTGGAAGTGTGAAGTCATGTTTTTTGCAATGTACTATATTTGCTGATGGTAGTTGATAAATGTTTTTTTTGGGTCATGCTTTTCCTTTCTATCTTCTTCAAATTGTGTTAGCAGTCATGCCACACACTTAGGTTGTTCAATTCGCCCAACTCCACCAACAAGGAAGCTCAAAATATACAATCGGTTGCACTTGGCTGTTTAAAAGTCAACACTGAACCCACCCATTCTTGGCATGCCACAGCTCAAAAATCAGGCCAGTTTTTTCCATCATGTAGGCGCATCATGTGTGTTGAATGTGGACTGTTTCTGACATTCTAACTGCACGCACATCCCACCTGATGAGCAAACCGGGTGATTTTTTATGTGAGGGCATTGTCAGTGTGAGCCTAATACTAATGAGAGTGGCCTGGATCTTGCATGCGTTCCATGTTGGCAAATGTCCTCTCCAGACCTTCCTTTATGATCTTTCGAAATTTTCAATGTCTTTTCATTTCTCACCAATATTTACACTGATTGCTTCTTTTATCTTTTGTTTACAATGCCATGTGGTATGACATGAGAATGTTTTTTGCTTGCAGTGTCAGGGCAGTCGTGGCATTAAATCTTCACAACCATGGAAGTGGAAGGAATCCCTGATGCGTGGCATTAAATCTTCACAACTATAGAAGTGGAAGGAATCCCTGATGCTTGTTGCTCAAAGATTCATGGATGCTCTCACTAATGAGGATGCCATTTTGTTATGCCTTGGATAATTAAGAACACAATTGTTATATATCTATTTTTGGATAATTAACTTTCTAGCTATAGCTAGATAAACTCATATGAAGGATTTGTATGAAATGATGCATAAACTTTGCTATTAATGTTGGTGGAAAATATAATATTTAGCAAGTTTTTTGTTCTTAATATCTTGATTTGTATTTTTTGTATCGAGATGAATCAATTATACATGAAGTGACAACAATCAGATCATTTCATTGTCACTGTAATTACTCATTTGATCACGAATCATGATTCTGTGACAACACATGTAGTCACTTGAAGGGTTGCAGTAACAACAAATAAAACTTGTCCCTATAATCGTTCAGTGACAATGTTAGTTGTCACTAAATACATACCAATTTTTAAAATTAGAAGACTATATAGTGATGAGTATTATCGTAACATAAACTGGGTAGTGACAACAAATGGTCGTCACACATACTAATATATTTAGTGACGACCTATGTCGTCACAGACAACTAACGTTTAGTGACGAGTAAAATGGTCACTGTAAAGGAAGAATCAGTGACGAGGGCATTTTGTCGTCACTTACATCTTCAGCGACACCTACATATGCGACGAGTATCGGTCGTCACTAGGTTGGTCACTAAAACTCGCCCGTGACGACTACTGAATGTACAGTGACAATAATACTTGTCACAGAATCCCTATTTTCTTGTAGTCATACACCAAATATCTTGGGATTTCCTAACTTGGGCTATCACAAACTCAGGGTCCAACTCAGGCCACATTGTGAAACCCGATACTTACCTGACTCGTCTCACTCTGAGCTAGGCTCTGGGCCCACTTTTGTATTCTCTCTAGAGAGAATCACTAGTCTCCAATTTGGTCCATCATAGGCATGGACCACTTTATCCAATAGATGTGATTATCAAACTTCAATTGATTTTGTTCTTGAATACCCTTTATAAGAGATTAGATCAATTGGTCAATTATATCAAACCAATCCTCTAAAAAAAAAAAACAAAATACCTACAATTGTATGAAGCCAGATCTAAAATTTGTCACTAGGAGTAACATGCAAAAATGAAAAAAAAAATTTATTCTCATTGGAGTTGGGGCCAATCATCAAATATACCAAAATTATTTCAAACTTGTTCTTCTGATTATCCATTTCCATGCAATAAATCTAAGGGAGACCCCCCACCAATGGATAAAGTAGAATTTTGCCAAATTATAATCCAATGGGTCATAATTATTCCTAGCGGCCTGAGGGTTACAGATTAGGACCCATCAATAGATTCACAGAGGTTAAGATATGATATCTTTATGATGGAAAAGGGAAGTTGGGTGAGTCGTCCAAACACTCCCGGATTGAAGTTCTCCATCCTGCATGGCCACTTGTTTTAGCAAATTTGAATTGGGTAATGGCAATGAGATCAAATGAGATAAGAAAGAAAGATGTCCAAGATTATCCACCTAGGAAGAGATAGGAGCGAAGGGAGCCATGGTGGGATTTTCATTCCTTCCCAGCCAATCGTTACTATGATTTTGGAAGTCCTACCCACTTAATTCCTTGGCTGTTATCATTGGATATCATTTTAAAAATTTGGAATCCATAACAACTAAGAGAGTAACGACCTGGCTAGAGATTCTTTCTCCATATGCACATGGCCCATCCCTTAGCAAATGAGATCCACGAATAGAAAAGAAGAATTTAACATCTTCTTACCAAATAGGACCCGGATAAAATCCCAAGAATCCAACTCTCAAGTGAACGGTCTTGGTCTCAAGCAAGAGAATCGGTTGATAATCTTTCGAATTCACACAACTCCTTCCATCAAGCCACCTTTTAAAAACCCTTTTAATTCTTATCTCACCCTGGGGGACGAGACGACTACCATTACATAGCCCAGCCAACCCATCTATTGCCTCTGGCTCTCGTTTTTCATCTCCCATCAGTCAACCTCTTGTATTTTCTCCCCCTCTTCACCATCATCCCTTTCAACCCTAAGAATAAGTTGAGAGCTCTGGCAATACTGGTAGCAAGGACAAAGACCACCCGAGATTGAAAGAAGCGACTAACTAGGAAGGAAACAAGAATACAAGTGTGAAGAGGAAGGAGGCGGGCATCATCTCTTGGAAAACAATGTATCAGGAAAATGGGTGAGATCTTTCTTTATTACATAGAGTGGGTAGTGTGTGGGGAGATTTTAGAAGCTCCAGGATTATGCTAATGACGGCCGTAAGATGGGATTAAGCACTCTCACGCGCCATCCACGTGCCATCCACACGGCACCTAGATTTGCCTCGGCTGCCGGGACAGAGGCCTCAGCCGAAGTCAGACATTGGCTGCTAGCGTCAAGCTCGGCTGCCAGAGGACCACTTCGGCTAAAGAGCTCAGGACCTCGACCAAAGGAGCTCGGGACCTCGGCCAGAGGAGCTGGGGACGGAAGCCAAAGTAGAGAAGAGCCCCCACTCGCGCCCTACATACGATCGCCACGTCATTAGACACATGGCAGGATAAGGGAGCAAGCCAGTGGGACAGATGCGATGTCCAGCCGACCACAATCTTCGCCAAATCACTGGCAGGGCGGCATCCAGCGGCTGAAGCCACATCAGGACAAGGCCCGAGGATGGATCCGATGGTACCTCTACCGCCAAAGGCCTCCAACAGGATCTGGCCCAACATGACATGCATTAAATGCAATGTGGGCTGATCCGACTAGCATTTATTACTTTGTGGGCTGATATGGACCACATTTATTGCTTTGTGGGCTGATAGAGACTTCCCTATTAAATCCTATCACATCGTGGGGCCCACTCCAAAATGTCATCCAAAATATCCTCATGAATCCTCTATAAATAGGACCTCATTTTCACATGCAAGGTACGCAACCCATATTTGAGAGTCGTTACTCTGCCTCTCTTCTTCCTCTCCTTCCTTTGTTCCAGTTCACTTACTGACTTAGGCATCGGAGAGCCTTGCGCCACCCAGGCCAGGGTCCTCTGACTGTTTCTTCTTCCCTTTCAGGTTTTGAGGCAGCAGATCATCTTCTTCTACTTAGATAAGTCCTATCAGGCACCCCTATTATTGTGAGTCATAGTTTTATGCACTTACAATTGGCGCCTTCTGTGGGAAAGTAATATCCCAACCTTCCCGACCTTCTCAATCTTCCCAGATACCATTCCTCCGAGACCAAAGAAAGGCGGAGAATCTTCGAGAACAACGCTCGAGCAACCAGGCCCGTCGACGGACGCCCCTCCTCAAGGGCGGTCTAGAACGGTGCATGGCGCATCTGGAGGCGGGGGGTGCATAGGCTCGCAGCTCTTCGTCAAGATTCCCTTCCAAGAGGGAGTTGTTGTTGAAGACTCGTCCCCGGGCAATGATGTCACGCCTCCCCGACGTGACGAACGGCGACACGAGGGTCCCCCGAAGAACAAAGGTGTAGCAGTCGACGAGCCACGCCGTCAGCGAGACCTCGATGACGGAGGAGATATCGCGGCTCAAAATGCCCTCATCCAGGAGCAGGATAGGGTAATCCGCCAGCTCCAGCGGCAGCTGAAAACAGCAGGGGCTCCCTCAGCAGGCCAGCCCTCCGGGCCCCAAGGGGGAGAGAAAGCTGCCCCGAGCAAGGTAGTCCAGCCCTCCCGCGAGGATTTGAGAGCTTTTCTAGACCAGAAGCGTAGCCGGCCCAACAACGAGCACTCGAGCAATGGTCGAAGCCATCACGGCCGAGATGACCAAGTTCGCAGCTACCACAGTCGTGGTCGAGATGACCAGGCTCGCAGCTACCACAGCCGAGGCCATTTGAAGTGGAAGTCGAAAGCAGTGTCACCACGGAAGGACGTCGAGCAGGAGCGGCTTGACAGGCGTATCAAACTGGCCGTTCGGCACAATATGGAGATGGCTGCTCTCGCTCGAGACCAGCAAGAGATCTGTGGCCCCACCGATCTGGGGGCCTCTCCCTTCACGCGGGATATCAAAGAGACTCCTCTTCCCAAGAAGTTCTCTGTCCCACGGTTCGTCCCTTATGATGGAGTGTCCGACCCAGCAGCTCACCTCCGACACTTCTCTCGGAAGATGTCTATCTGGGGAACGAGGGTCATCTCAACTGCAAGATCTTTTCCTCCAGTCTGGGCGACCTCCCTTTGAAGTGGTACTGCGCCCTTCCGGAGAAGTCCATCTCGAGTTGGAAACAGCTTCAGCTCTCTTTCCTGAAGAAGTTCCAGGCTTACAGCGTCGTCCCCAAGATTGATGCTGATATCTGAAAATGAAGCAGGGTGAAAGCATTACTCAGTTCGCCCCGCGGTTCTAGGCGATCTACATCCAGATTGAGGATACCAGAGACGAAGTGGCGATTTTTGCCTTCCGGAATGCCCTGTTGCCAGGGAACAAGCTGAGGAAAGACCTGGCCGGAGACCCCGTGACCTCCATGCCGGCCTTGATGTCCCGGATTAAGCGCTATGTCGCTCGGGAGGAGGACGAACTCCGGGCTCGGGAGAATCACGGCCCAGGACCCAAGGAGAGGGGCAATCAGCCCCAGCAGAGAGAAAAGAAGCCCTTTCGAAAGGAAGAGCCAAAGCAAACCTGGGTTTCCAGCTCGGCAAAGGCTGCAGCGTCCAGATACGGGGGCAGTAGGAGGACCAGACCTCCTATCGACGCTTACCAGGCCGTGAACGTCGTCTTTAGGGAGCCGATCCACCAAATCATGAACAAGATCAAGAACAGGCCGTTCTTCAGCTGGCCTCACCCCATGCAGAGTGAAGCCGCCAACTGAGACCAGACCAAGTTCTGTGCCTATCACAAGCAAAATGGGCACAAAACTGAGGAGTGCAGGACCTTGAAGTTCTTCCTGGAGAAGCTCGCCAAAGAAGGTCACCTGGAGGAGTTCGTCAAGGCAGGAGATGCTGGCGCCGGCGGCAGTGGCCGAGCTCATCAGAGCACTGTTAGGGATCCAAACAGCGAAGATTCTGAGAAGATCATCAATGTCATCCATTTGGCGCCTTCAGCTCCCTCTCCCTCAGCTAGGGGCAGCTCCCAGGCTCGTGCCGAGGCCAGGCAGGCCTCGCATGGGAGAGAGGTGATGAGAGCCGAGCTCGGACCGGCGTCGACGATGAAGCGGCGGGACTTCACAGTGAAGCGGATCCTGATCGACCCCGGCAGCTCATCCGAAGTCCTCTACTATGGATGTTTCAAGAAGATGGGGCTCCTGGAGACTGATCTGAAGGAAGCTCGCACGCCTTTGATCGGGTTCAGCGCCAAGCCGATCTATCCCAAGGGGAGAATCACTCTGGAGACTAGAGTAGGCGGAGCCTCGGTCATGACGGATTTCCTGGTGGTGGACGCCCCCTCCCCGTACAATGTCATTATGGGCAAGGCGTGGCTCCACAAGATGGAAGCAGTTCCCTTCTCTCTCCATCAGAAGCTAAAGTTCATACTCGAAGGTAAGGATGGCAAGATGGAGGTGTTCACAGTTGAAGGGGATCAGCAACTGGCCAAGCAGTGCTTATTGGCCATGGTCCCTGCAGAGAAAGAGCCAGGGCGAGTAAGCCTCGCAGAGTTCGAGAGGGGGCTGGATGAGATCGGCCGAGATCCTGACAAGAAGAGCATTGAAGATCTAGCCGAAGTCAGGCTCGACCCATCAGACCCCGACAGATTTTTCTTGATCGGCACCCAATTGCCCGAACCAGAAAGAGCCGAGCTCTCAAGATTTTTGATGAAGAATGTGGATGTCTTCGCTTGGACCCCGAGCGAAATGCCTGGGGTCGACCTGAGGTCATATGCCATAGGCTGAACGTGGATCCCAACTACAAGCCAGTGGTACAAAAGGCCCGCAGGACGGGGTTACAGCAGACGGAAGCGGTGGTCGATGAAATCGACAAGTTGCTAGAGGCAGGCGCAGTCCGGGAGGTCCAGTACCCGGTCTGGCTTGCCAATACAGTGGTAGTAAAAAAAAAGGCTGGAAAGTGGAGGGTGTGCGTAGACTTCACAGATCTCAACAGAGCATGCCCGAAGGACAGCTTCCCTCTTCCCAAGATTGATCAGATGATCGACGCCACTGCTGGCCACGACATAATGAGCTTCCTCGATGCCTATAGAGATTACCATCAGATTCCCAAGTATGAGCCAGACGACGAGAAAACGGCATTCATTACCCCCCGCGACACTTACTGCTATAAGGTGATGCCCTTTGGGCTGAAGAACGCGGGGGCAACTTATCAGCGCCTCGTTACCAAAATGTTCCAGGCTCAGCTCGGCAAGACAGTTGAAGTCTACATTGACGACATGGTCGTCAAATCCAAGCAGTCGAGCGACCATCTGGCGGACCTGGCCCAAGTCTTCAGCATCCTCCGTGAGTTCAAGCTCAAGCTAAATGCTTCTAAGTGCGCTTTTGGCGTAGCTTCTGGCAAGTTCCTCGGAAGCCTAATGACACGGAGGGGGATAGAGGCCAACCTGGACCAGATTACTGCAATCCTGGGCATCCAAAGCCCATCTACCACAAAAGAGGTCCAGAAGCTCACAGGCATGGCTACAGCACTCAATCGCTTCATCAGCAGATCGTCAGATAAGTGCCGGCCTTTCTTTTAGCTTCTAAAAAAGAATTTCAAGTTTCAGTGGACCCCTGAATGCGACCAAGCATTGGAAGCACTCAAAACCTATTTATCTTCGCCACCCTTACTCTCTACCCCAACTCAGGGGGAGATTTTGTATTTGTATCTTGCTGTCTCGGATCATGCAGTGAAATCCGTCCTCATCAGAAGCTTGCGTTGGCACTCGTCAGCGCCTCCCGCAAGCTCTCCCACTATTTTCAATCACATACTATAGTGGTCATCACGGAGCACCCACTCTGATCTATTTTCAAGAAAGCTGACTTTTCAGGGCGTATATCAAAATGGGCAGTTGAACTGGGGCAGTATGACATCCAGTACCGTCCCAGGACTGCGATCAAAGCCCAAATCCTGGCAGACTTCATTGTAGAGTTCTTCTCCCCGAGCTCGGCTTCGACCCAGCCCGGCACTGAACTGGGGGGCATAAGGCATGAGCGCGAAGTCACCGAGGTCGAACAATCTTCTCAGAGCCAAGTTCCTGTCTCGGCATGGATGGTCTTCGTCGACGGCTCATCCACCTCCAAGATAGCTGGCGCCGGCATAGTCCTCCAATCGCCAGAGGGATTGGTCATAGAGCAAGCCTTCACCTTGGACTTCAAAGCGACGAACAATGAAGTGGAGTATGAAGCTCTGATAGCAGGGCTGAATAGCGCTCGAATCCTCGGAGCCCAGCAATTGGCGGTTTTCAGTGATTCACAACTGGTAACTAGCCAACTCACTATAGACTACCAAGCCAGGGACGACAGGATGGCGGGCTACTTAGCCCTCACAAAGAAACTGCTCTCTCACTTCCAGACAGCCGAGGTCAGGCAGATCTCCAGAGATACCAACACGCGTGCTGATGCGCTTGCAAACCTGGCCTCCGCTGTCGAAGCGGGAAAGAAAAGGACCGTTGAGTTCGGATCGATACCGAGATCAAGCCTAGAGCTCCACTCACCTCGGCAAGTCCTGTGCGCTGATCTCGGCCCGAGCTGGATGGACCCAATCATCTCTTACCTGAAGGACGACCAGCTCCCCGAGGACAAGAATGAAGCCCATCGAATCAGACTTAAGGCAGCTCGATTCTGGCTATCTCCTGAAGGCAAACTCTACAGGAAGTCCTTCACAGGTCCCTATCTCCAATGCGTCCATCCGAGCAAAGTGGACGACTTTCTGTATGAGATCCACGAAGGAATCTGCGGTAGTCACATCGGAGGGCGGTCACTGGCATATAGAGCAATAAGCCAAGGTTACTGGTGGCAGTATATGCAGAAGGATGCGCAGGTATATGCCAGAAAATACGAAAAATGTCAGAAGTTCTCCCATTCTCTTCACTAGCCAGTGCAAGACCTGAGTCCCCTCACTAGTCCATGGCCCTTCGCTCAATGGGGGCTGGACATTGTGGGACCTCTTCACCGAGCTCCAGGGAATAAGAGATGGGTGATAGTTGCTACAAACTACTTCACGAAGTGGATAGAAGCTGAGCCGCTGTCCTCCATCACTGAAAGGGACTCTAAGAACTTCGTGTGGAAGAACATCATAATGAGGTTCGGCATCCCCAGGGCCCTGATTTCGGACAATGGCACTCAGTTCGACTCCAAGTTCTTCAAGGACTTCTGTCAAAAGCATGGCATCAGGAATCACTACTCCACTCCGGCGCACCCGCAAAGCAACGGTCAGGCTGAAATCTCTAACAAAGTACTGCTCGACGGCCTGAAGAAGCGATTGGACAAAGCGAAAGGGAGATGGGTAGAAGAGCTTCCCAGCGTGCTGTGGGCATACAGGACGACCCCAAGACGATCTACCTCGGTGACACCCTTCTCATTGGCCTATGGGATGGAGGCGGTCATTCCCTTAGAAATTGGCCTCCCTACCCTGAGATCCGAGCTTATCGACCAAGGCTGAAACGAGACGAACCTGGCAATGGAGCTGGACCTAGCTAACGAGCGCCCAGATGTAGCAGCCATACGACTGGCAGACTATCAGCAACGGCTTGCCAGAGGATACAATGAAAAAGTCAGAGAAAGAAGCTTCTCAGCAGGAGAATTGGTGCTGAAGAAGACCCTTCCAGCAACAAAGACCCAAATGAAGGCAAACTGGCCCCGAACTGGCATGGCCCATTCAGGGTGGTCTCAATGGCAGGACGATCTTCTTACAAACTTGAAGACCTGGAAGGCAGGCAGTTACCGAGACCGTGGAACACATCACACTTAAAAAAGTTCTATTTCTAAGATGTAAAAAAAGTTTTGTGATCAATGAAAGCAGCATTTCTCAAATCTGTGTCATCTTATCTGAGTTCGGCTGCTCCGGGTTCATACACCCTGGGATTGACTTCGGATTCATACATCCAGTCGTCCCTAAATTTTGGGTTCACGCGCCCATGGACCGACTTAGGATTTATACATCCAGTCACTCCTAAAACTCTTAGTTGATACACATTGGGAAGGCTTTGGATTCATACATCCAGTCGTCCCTAAATTTTGGGTTCACGTGCCCATGGACTGACTTAGGATTTACATATCCAGTCTCTCCCAAAACCCTAGGTTGAGACACCTTGGGAAGGCTTCGGATTCATACATCCAGTCGTCCCTAAAAAACTCTGGGTTCATGCGCCCATGGACCGACTTAGGATTTATACATCCAGTCGCTCCTAAAACCCTAGGTTGAGACACCTTGGGAAGGCTTCGGATTCATACATCCAGTCGTCCCTAAAAAACTCTGGGTTCACGCGCCCATGGACTGACTTAGGATTTATACATCCAGTCGCTCCTAAAACCCTAGGTTGAGATGCCCTAGGAAGGCTTCGGATTCGTACATCCAGTCGTCCCTAAAGCTCTGGGTTCATATACCCCCGAGATCGATCCCGGACTCAGGCTCGCACAGCCGAGACCCTCGAGACACTAGGCTCATCTCGGCCAATGACAGTTCATCTCGACCAATAATAGTGCTTCTCGGCCAATGACAGTCTTTGAAAGAAAAAAGCAGTGCAAGCACAAAAGTGCAGAAAAGCAGCACAAAAATACAGAAAAAAACAAAAAAGAATGCAAAGATGCAGAACAAACAGTCCATCTCATCAGAAACTCCTTTCTTTTTATTGAATGTAATTTCTTCATTACAAGAGTTACAGAAAAGAAGAAGCAAAATACAGCAAGGAGGCTCGCAGTCCTCTAAAAACAGGGAAGAAATGAAGCCTGGAAACTCTGATACTCGCTTGGAGACTCTGGGAGATGCCGATCTTCACCGACTCTTCAGTCCGGTCTTCAGTGTCAGGAGCTCTCCAACATCCTCTGGTTTGGGAGCAAGCTCGGGCTCCTGATCCACTGATTGGAGATCTTCAGCCAGAGGGCCTCTCCATTCGGCCTAATGCTCGGAGGTCTTGATATCCCGCACGAGACCCTCCAGCACGATGCCGCGCAAGACCCTGGAGGATCGAGACAAGACCCTGTGTTGACACCAAAAATGTCACTTTGCCTCTTCAAGATCCAAAGAGCTACATGAAGTCGCAACCTGCCATAAATAGGCAAGGCTACTTCCAAAAAATCAAATCTTGTCAGAATCAGACAAAAACTGCAAGATCCTTCAAGACAGCTAAAAGAGGAGTACACAAGAAGTTTCGGGCCATTTCAAAATCATTTGGCCTAACTTCGCTTCTCCGACAGCCGAAAAGGAGCTCTCGGCGGCGAAAGCATCGGAGACATCAAATCTTCGATCAGAGCCGATGGATGGTCTCAAAATACATCCAAAAGGCTCCACGTCAAGTTTCTAGTCAAACCGACAACGTTTGACCCTACATCAACCATCGAACAGCTAAATCAAGCCTCTCGGCAGCAAGAACCGCCGAGGCCATCACTCATCAGATAGAGCACATGGACGGCTTCAAAATGCTTACAAGGGGCTGCACGTCAAATTTCAGGTCATTTCGACAACATTTGACCATAGTTTGACGCTCGGAAGCCAAATCAGGCCTCTCAGCGGCAAAGCTCTCCGGGACCATGGTTTCCAAGACAGAGCCTATGGATCATCTTAAATTGACTCCAATGGGTTCCCTGTCAAATTTCAAGTTAATCGGACATCGGTTGACCGCACATCCAACCGCGACATCTTCATCGCGACAAAAGCGAGTCTACTGGTGATAGGACCCCAAACGGCTTCAAAACTCAAACAACAGCCTATGGTTGGTCTTATTTATTGCTCAGGAGGCTTCACACCAAATTTCAGGTCATTCCGACATCGTTTGACCCAGTTTCAGCTTCTGACGGAAAATCGGCAGCTCTGCGCGACAAAGTCTTCAGCTTTCTCAAGAAATTGGAAACTTTGCAAAATAAAATGCAAGGATTCTCATCAGGTTTCCTACAGGGAAATCAGGCCAATAAATGGTCAAAAATGTCATGGAAAAATACAGAAGAACAAAGAATCGAAAAACAGCAAAAACAGACACAAAACGGGACAAAAAGGGGGAAAACCCCCCAGGGTCGCAGACCCCTGGGCCAAGGTCGCCGGCGACCCTGGAGCCCGGGATCGCCGGGAAGGCCCCGAAAACCCCGGTTTTCGCCATTTTATAGCGATTCGAAGCATCCAGCCTCTGGTAGTTTCCAAAACTCATACTTTTGAGACACCAAATCCTCTGACATCCGTCAAAAACACGGGTCAATCATCAAAAGTATCGAAACCAACATTGATCGCCACCGGTCAACCAAAAAAAGTGCGCTTTCTACCCGACCGATCGAGAAATCGACAGGACAGATGGCACTGACCCGCTGTTGGCAACCAACACCTGAAGTCACATGGTCATCCGATGTCGATCTGCATGAAGATCCATCGATGATCATTACCAGAAGAATACCAAAAGACGCGGCACGGCCCGCGACTCTTCAACTGCTCGGCGACCACTTAATGCAATTAATTGACTAGCTTTATTACAGTCATTAATCCATTTCTTTGGATGGACCAATCAGAAGCAAGCATCCGAGAGTTACAAGTCAAGAGATTCATGGCATTTAACCCATGAAACTCCTCCCATCATGGCGATTAAAGGCGATTAAATGCCCTTAATCTCCTCCGGCCAATCAGAAGCCAAGAAAAAGGAGTTACAAAATAAAGATTTAAATCCTGTAACTCCTCCCATTATGCGGCTTAATGACAATAAAAGCCCATAAACCCTCCTAAATGGCTACCTAAAAGCCTATAAATAGGAGAGCTCTCCAAGAAGAAAGAGATCGGAAAAACGAGACAGATCCCAGATCAGAAAAAAAGCACAGAAATTCAGAGAAGGAAAAGAGAGAAAACTCTGCGGAAGTTCTACACCGACCACCGCTACAAGGTGACAAAAGTCCCTTGGGGGTACCCCCCCCAAGGTCCTTGCCTTCTCCTTCTGCCTCCAATGGCTTAGATATGGCTTTTCAGCCCGTCTACTCGGTTTTTTATTGGACATAGGACCTCCTTTTGGTCTTTGTCCTCTAAAAACCCTGAGGTTATAGCCAAGCCAAGCGAATCAATAGCATCCTCTGTTCTCATCTGCATGGATGATGGCGAAGCCCACATATGGCTTGCGACCGTCAATCTAAACGGGTCCCCCACAGTCTCCTGAGAAGTTAGATCCTCCTTTTCTTGCTTTTCATTGTAGTTTGTATTTTTTCAAAAGAGACAAAAAATCACAACTCTTGTCTTTCATTATTGATAAGGATTGTAAATCTAAACGCCAAAATCGGCTATAAACGCCAGAAACCGGCTATAAACGCCAAAATCGGCTATAAATGCCAAAAAATCGCCTTTCACGGCAAACCAAGAAAAATGTCTCTTTTCTTAAATATATGTGCAATGGAAAACTTGAAAGAAGTTGATTTCTTTTTTACTTGTGAAGGTTGATCTCCGGATCACCACTTGCAATTCCAAGTAAAATAGAAAATCTGGCACACCCACACAACAAAAATGTTGGTGCGCGCCTCTGCCCCCCGGTTACGAAAGGGTCGGACCCAACGGACTCCCACGTCCGCCGACCTCGGTAGAACCGAGCGGGAGCGCGGTCCATCAAGCTGGCACACCCGGTGGGACCCGTTTATTTGAGAACACGATGCTAGAAATGAAATATTTGCATATCATATATTTTGCTCTATGCTTATATTTCTTTTCTCGATTCCTTCGCTAGTTTATAATTGGTGGCCTATGTTTGATTCCGCATCTAAAAAAAATGAGATGAGATTTTTTGGAAATTTCTAATTCTTTGAATTTATTTCCGCTCTTTCTCTTTTAAAAAAAAAACAAACAAAAAAATCAGATTGTTCATATTTGGATTCAAAATTGAGAAACGTTGATCCGTTCCTATCGTTCATCGCGCTTGCAGAAATGTTGAGCCTGTTCGACTAAGATTTTGGGCCATCGTTTCTCTTCGATGAGTTCATTAAAGATCTAAAAAAATATATATATAAAAAAATAAAAAAAATAGATTTCTCATTTTGGATTCAAAATTGAGAAACCTTGATCCGTTCCTATCGTTCATCGCGCTTGCAGAAATGTTGAGCCTGTTCGACTAAGGTTTTGGGCTATTGTTTCTCTTCGATGAGTTCATTAAAAAAATATAATAAAATAAAAATAAAATAAAATAAAAATATAATAAAAAATAAAATAAAAGAGACATAGACCACTAAGGTTAAACCAACTGTGTTCTTTGATCATGGTTGATTCAAAGAAAAGCCTTGTCCAGAGTGTGGAGACAGCTTGACTGTTCTAGGCAAGGGTCCTCCAAACGGGTTCATTAAGTAATCCTACCCTTACCTAGGGGCAATTCTATCAATCAAGATTTCATAAGACCGGGTTAGGAGGCCTATGTGTACTCTCTCGTCTTTTAAATAATTTTATTTTAAAAAAAAAAAAATTTAAAAAATAAAAATTTTAAAATAAAAAATAAAAAAAAATTCAAAAAAAAAACTTAAAAAAAAAATAAAAAATAAAAAAAAGATTTTAAAAAAAAATCTTCAAAATCTTCAAAAAAAAAAAAAAACTTCCGTCATTTGGGTTTAGATGGAGAAATCTTGGTCTTCTCCTTTCTGAGCACTGGCGCTCGCGGAAATCGCTTGAGCCCGTGTTTAGATTGGAGTGCCTTTTGCTCTCTTTGATGAACCCGATATTGGCCTTTCAAAAAAAAAACTCGTCATTTTTAGATTCAGATTCGAGAAATTATGGTTCATTTCTTTCTGAGCACTGGCGCTCGCGGAAATCACTGAGCCCGTGTTCAGATTGGAATACCATCTGCTCTCTTTGATGAATCCAATCTTGACCTTTCAAAACAGAGAATCTCATCTCATGATGCGGTCTCAAAACATTTGTGTCTAGCGGTACTAGTACGCCCTTTCAGGGTCTACTGTATTGCGACCGGCACATCTGTAACTCCAAACTTTATATTCTTCTATCTCGAGCAAGCTTTGCTTCTCGATAAGTCGAGTTTAAGTTCACAATTGTTTCTAGCAGTCACTGGGACGCTCATCTGGGCTTACCATACCTGCGATCAAAATAATTGTACCCTCTATGGCATTTGCCTTCCTCATATTGCTTGGGTCATCTCCCTCGAGCAATTTGAAAAGACGAAACCATAGAACTTCCACTTATGATCATTATATTCTTGTGATTACTAATGGATGTAGTCTTGTTTCAGAAATTTTCGAAAAAAACTAACAATGGTAGCATCGCTTACCATTACCTTCGATGAGAACAAGCACCAAATCATGCTTCAACAGAAGCAAACTGCGCGCAGCTACAAGCGCCCCATCAGCTGCCGAAGTGTCAACTCCCTCGGCAACTCTCTGAACTCCGGGTCGACCTCGACTCCCCGGACTATCGTCTTTGGGACGCTGGGACCATTCCCACTTCCCGAGAACAAACTCCCTCCAAGAAGCAGAAACTCGCCTCTCAACGTGTCACTACCGGGACACCAAAGGCGAGCACCAGAAGGCCCGAAGCCCGTGGCACCCCCACGAAGCCTCGACCTGCAAGCAACCAGGTCTATCCCAAGACTTGGTCCCCAAGACCTTCACCAAAAAAAAGAAGGTCCCAAACATCCACTAAGCCAGCATTTCTGGCCCCACTCAAGGAGAACCAGTTCTACCCTCTTGCTTACATGAAAGAGGAGAGACCCATCTCCAACCTGACTTCCAAGTCATCCCAGCATGAGCCGGCTTGTTCCTACAAGCCCAAAGCAGATCATGCATCACAAGGCCTCTACAAACACCTGTTAAGGCCTACAAACCTGCAGTTCGACCCTTCATCTCTACAGGGGCCGAACTCCAAAAATTCAAAGCTTTGCTGCAACAGGCGAAGGACAGGGTTCGCATCCTGTCCTTGCCCAGCTGCAAAGAAGACAGGCTCGGCTGCTGCGCAAGAGGGAGCACATCCTTCATCGCAAAGCCCAGCCAGAGCTGACTGAAGCTCAAATTGCTTATCGTATACGCCGCCGCGCGTCATACCGGCAAAAGAGACTAGAGAAGCAAAGGACCCCAGCCTCCTACACTTCAAGTTCTCTCCAAATGGGTCGAAAAAGAAAGACCCAACCAAGTTGCTGCCGTCCATATGGTTGGAAAAAACCAGAAGGCGCCAAAAATCAGCAACAAAAAATCCATGTCCGACGTCCGATGACCCGCAGCGTCTCCAGGACAAGAAGACATTTAGAAGAATCCCCTGCTCCTTCAAGCAAAGGACAGCAGAGTGATCCTTCCTCAAGCTCTTCTTCAAAAAGAATGAGCCCCAGCTCAGTCACCAGGACAGTTTCTCTTCGTTCGAATCACGAAGGATGAATGTCTTGGCTACAAATTCTGAGCCACCACCCCCACAATCCACCTCCAGAAGATGTGATCACCCGCATCCAGCAGTTGGAACAGGGCCAGCAGAGGATTGAAGCTCTGATGGAAAACCTTCTCCTCACCTTCCAAAATCAGGCGAACAATGAACCTCCTCCGAATCATCAAAACGACGTGGTAAATGGAGAAGAAAATGAGTCACACCAAAAAGGACGTAGACAGTATCCTCGCCAAAGCAAAAGAAGAGGATATACTCAAGGAGCATGGGATCAAGCCACCATATCCCTTATGGATAGACTCGGTCCCGTTCCCCACCAAATTCAAGCATCCTACTCTCCAAACATATATGGGGAAAGGATCAGCCAGACAGCACGTCATCCACTTCAAGATCCTGACGGGAGCTATCGCGGATCAAGATGCACTCAAGATCCGCCTCTTTGCAAGTACCCTAAAAGGTACGGCCTTCGATTGGTACTCCACTCTGCCGGAGGACTCAATCCAAAACTGGGGCCATACTAGAGACACGCTTTCTGACTCACTTCAAAGGTGAGGATCATCCCGCTACTATGCTCAGCTGTGCAGCCTAAAACAGGGGGAGAATGAATCAACATATGACTTCATTCACAAGTGGAAAGCGAATGGCATACAAATGCTCTGATGTATTGCCACAAGCGTCGCTAGTCGACTATTTGCCGAAACAACATGAGAGCCAGAATCCGCTCCATGATCATCGGCAACAAATCAAAAAACCTGAGAGAACTCCTAGAAGCTTCCATGGAAGCTTAAACGGTGATTAAAGACCTCAACAGTCAGAAATCATCAAGAAAAGAGCCAACCGCCATTGCAACCTCTAAACCAAGAAAAAAGAGGTCCTCAATGTGCAGACCAAGTCAGCTCCTCAGCCACCAAAGAAAGCTGAAAATAAAGTTGCTGGTAAGAGACCTGAACTCTCAGATGCCTTCAAAGAACGAGTAGAGAAGAAATACTCGTTTGATGAAGATGTTGATGAAATCTTCGGGGCTCTTGTGGCAAACGGCAAGCTCACCTTGCCTGAACCAAAAAGACCGGGTGATGTTGGCAAAACCAACGATCCTCGGTACTGTCCATACCACCAGATGATCTCGCATCCTCTCAATCATGCTTCGTTGTGAGGGAAAAAATAAACGAGATGTGGAAAAACGGAGTCATTCACATTTGACAAAAACTATGGGCCTGCCTCCGTCAACATGGTGACATGTGGACAAACATCAAAATCACCGAAGAAAAAGATCATTACTTCATTCAAAGGTGATAAACTCAATCCAAGCGTCCGAGGAACTGGTTCCTTACCCGACACCAGATGGACAACCGATATGGTTACATCCCGATCTCCTGGAAGATGAAAATTGGGAGGTCGTGAAAACAAAGCCTATAGCTCAACAGCGAAGGCAGGCTAGGAAACATCTCCTCAAGCTTAAACGGTAAGAGAAGACCCAGCCAAACAAGAGGTCAAAGAAAAGGCAGAGGCTTCCTTTACCGTTTCACTGGAGGCAACAAAAATATCCCTTCCAGAACTTCAAGGGGGTAAGAAAATTCACTCTACAGTGATTTCATGCCACCCTCAATTCAAAGAAACCATGCAGGAGGCATCATACTCTTGCAATTCGGTAGTTGGATTCTCCATTGATGGATACGAGTCCAGCGACACCGATGATGGATTCGAATCCAACTACGCAGACGAGTGGGAGGAGTCCCTGAAACAGGAGAATATCTCTCCCGATGAAGAATGGGTTCCTGAGTCTCATCTTATGCCAGTAATCTAGTATAACCCCCTACAGCCACAAGGATCCTGGTCTGATGATGAAGAAGACCAAGAGGCTGTACAAGAAAAATGCCTACTGACTCAGCACCTCTCATTACTCCAGTGGAAATCAACCATGTTGAGCCACAAAGAGTTGATGAAGAAGAAGATCCGGCTCCCATGCCTGATCTTGAAGAATATGCAAGGATCTTGCAGCGACTCGCTCTAGAACAAGAGCAAGACCGCGTCAACGAGCCTCCTCGCAACCCAGAGCCTGAAGTCCCTGAAGACCACCAGGTACATCCTCCCTTAACTCCTGAAAATGGAGAAAATTGCTGGATAGACGATCCTCTTACCGAGGATGAGTCTGACTCCGATCAGGCAACGTCTCCCGTCAGAGCTTCCTGTAATGTGATAATTCGGGATTATAGCTCTTCCGAAGCATCGTCTGATGAGAGCACTTACACTCCGGCGACGCCTAGCAATGTATCTTCTGGAGCCACCTCGTCTCACGTGACTTTCACTGAGATGACACCCTCTCAGGTTTCTTCTCCTGAGACTGTGACTTCAAAGTTCACACCCTTCCTGACTGAAGAATTCCCAGCTATTGATGCTTGGGACGATGAATTAGTCAACGAAGAAGAAGGTTGCTGGATGCTGTTCAGGACTTGTTCCCGGAAAATGCTCCGTGCAACACGATCACTGAGGATGGCAACTCTGCTGCTGATTCATCCTCAGCAAATGAAAAACGACAGCCTCTTGATCCTGAAGACAATCTTCCAAACGAAGACCCTTCTCAAGAAGCTCTCGAAGTTGGTAGAGGCACCCGCTCTGGCCGGGACTACCACAAAAATTACAACCAATCTTCCTTTACATATGTAAATCCTTCGGGAAAAGATGTTGTAAGCGCCCCTAGTGGCAACAATGATGAACATGCAGGCCCTAAGGAGGCTTTCAAGTATGACTTGATTGAACACTTCAAGCACATACCTGCACGTCTGCACATCCTAGATTTGTTGCGAATGTCTCCGCACACTCGTGATAATCTCATCTCGGAATTACAAAAGCTGAATGAGGATGTCGACAAACATGCCCCGCAAGTCCTCCAAATTGAAATGGATTACCGGGTCAAAAACTCAGAAGCCTCCTCAAAGGGAGAAAAGAAGAAAACTGAGGGGATCATGCATTGAATGCCTCTCGGTTAAAAAAGCAGCCAGTGCAACCATCGCCTTCACAAAGGAAGACCTCCTACTTGGCGAACCAGGCATAACCGACCCCTGTACTTCACAGGGTATATCAAGGAAATGCCTATGCACAGAGTTCAGATCGACCCAGGTTCTGCACTCAACCTCATCTCCACATCGGCTTGAAGAGTTGGGCATCCCACCCAGCAAGCTAGCCACACATCTGTATCTATCTTTGGATACGATGGGAGTACTCAAAGGCCTATCGGCAAAATCAGGTTCAAGTTGCAGATCGGTGATCTTATCTCTGAGGTCACTGTGTATGCAATAAAAACCCCTTCATGCTACAACATCCTTCTCGGACGCCCTTGGATCCACGAGAATGGTGTTGTCCCTTCAACTCTACATCAATGCATCAAGTTTGTTGGCGACGACGGCATGATACATCGAGTCTTTGCGGACAGAAAACCCTTCAAAGGTAAAGAAGTCCACTTCGCAGACTCACAGATGTATGAAGGTGAAAAAGAAGAAGAGGATAAGCACACAGCATCCTTTGCCGAAAATCTCCAGAAAGATAAAGGTAAAGCTCCTCAACAATCACCGGAAGAAAACAAATCATCCGGTAAATCCGAAGAGAGCATTCAAACTCCCTTCATCATCTCCCTCAAACCTTCAAAGCCTTTGGTCATCACAACTAAAGTGAAGAAGGCAAAGCAAAAGCCTGGGGGCAAATTTGTTGTCTCTTTCGTGTCTATCATGCAAGACACGGACTCGGATTCAGAGCCAGAAGAGACGCATCGTCAAGCCAAGCTGACACTCAGCAAGTTCAGCCTGCTCTCACTCCAATGGAGACAACTTCTGACATAGAAGATCCTACGTCAGCTTCCTTCGTTGTTCCAGCAACTTCAGCAAAGGAAAAGCCGATCTTCTTCCATAGATCGGATGCTTCTTCATCAAACTCCATGCTTGAACCTTTCCAAAATAAAGGTATGCCTCAACTATCCTTATACAGTTCTGTGGCACAAGCTATTATGAAGAAAATGGGCTATGACGCTCAAAACCCAGTCGGTTTGGGAGAAGGACGCGGTATTCTCACGCCATTGGGGCCCGTCTTGACCAAAAGCCAGCTGGAAGATTGGAGACTCTATGGCTATGTAGAAAAGTCTTCACACGGGTTAGGGTATGATCCTGACACTCCCTTGAGACAGTTGACACAAAGGCTTAAAAGTCAATATACTGACCAAGCCTCAACATCTCAAGTCCATGAAGACATCGATCTCCCTGGATATCTCTTTGATGAGTCACCTGACAAAGATCCAGGAAGCTCATCCAATTGGCACGATTTCTCCGAAAATGAAGAGGAGTTGTCCGATGGCACAGACGTGTGGACTTCTGACCAGAAGAACCCTCATCTCCAAAAGAAGTAGCCTACTTCAACCCGGTTTCAACAGGCGATTGGGATCATCTCATAGCAAGCCTGGGGAAAATTACCGATCAAGAAGACCCGTGGAAAGGAACAAAACCTTGGTCTGGAAATGCCTTTGAAACCCCAGAAGGTTTCGTTGAGCTGGAAGCCTCCGAAAATATTGTGGAGGAACCACCTTCGAACCTTCCAACAGAAGATCCTGTTCAAAAGATAGACTTGGGAACACCAGATAACCCACGTCCTGTATTCATAAGCAAGAATATAAAGGATGATGAGTTACCCGAGTATATCGCCTTTCTTCGTGAGTTCGTTGATTGCTTTGCATGGTCTTACGCTGAAATGCCAGGCTTAGACCCCAAAATAGCGGTTCACAAACTCAATCTTCAAGAAGACATCAAGCCTGTCAAGCAAGGCCAAAGAAGATTCCGTCCAGATGTGATGGATAAAATTGAACAAGAAGTTCAAAAACTCAAAAGCGTCGGCTTCATCCGTGAGGAACAACATCCTGAATGGTTGGCCAACATTGTCCCCGTGACAAAGAAAAACGGGCAGATCAGGGTCTGTATTGACTATAGAGACCTGAACGGCGCATGCCCTAAAGATGAATTTCCGCTCCCCATACCAGAGGTAATGATCGATAATACCTGTGGATTCGAGCGAATGACATTCATGGATGGTTTCTCTGGCTACAATCAGATAAAGATGCATCCTGAAGATGAAAAACATACATCTTTTCGGACCCCATTTGGCGTGTATTGCTACACTGTCATGCCATTTGGTCTGAAAAATGCTGGTGCCACATATCAGAGGGCTATGATGAAAATATTCCAAGATATGCAGCACAAGACGGTTGAATGTTACGTTGATGACCTCGCCGTCAAAAGCAAAAGAAAAGAAGATCATCTCGAAAACCTTCGAGAAGTCTTCCTCCGGCTTCGCAAACACAAACTGCGAATGAATCCTTTGAAATGCTTCTTCGGCGTCTCGTCGGGTAAGTTCCTCGGATTCTTAGTTCGGAAAGCTGGTGGAATAGAGCTTGACCCCATAAAAGTCAAAGCCATTCTAGAAATGCCCTCTCCAAGAACCTTGAGAGAACTCAAAGGGCTTCAAGGGAGATTGGCCTACATCAGACGGTTCATCTCCAATCTTTCGGGGAAATGCCGTCCATTCTCCCGGTTGATGAAAAAAGGTGTAAACTTTGTCTGGGATGCTGACTGTGAAGCTGCTTTCCAAGACATCAAGTCATACCTGACAAAACCTCCAGTGTTAGCTGCTCCTACCACTGGAAAACCATTCATCTTGTACACAAGAGCCCTTGATCACTCTTTGGGAGCTCTGCTTGCAAGAAAATGATCAAAGAAAAGAAGCTGCTCTATATTACCTCAGCCGCATGCTAGTAGGTGCAGAGCATCGCTACTCTCCAGTCGAAAAAGAATGCCTTGCAGTGATGTTCGCCGTACAAAAGCTGCGTCACTACTTGCTTTCCAACACAGTATACCTGGTCTCGAGGGTCAACCTCTTGAAGGTCCTTGTCACAAAGGCAGGTTCTCTCAACGCTCGACTGGCAAAATGGTCCATCCTTCTGTCACAATTTGATATTAGGTATGTACCACAAAAGGCAATCAAAGGGCAAGCTCTAGCGGACTTCCTCGCAGAGCATCCATTGCCTAAAGATTCTCCACTCAGAGATGATCTCCCAGACGAACCAGTCTACAATGTGGAGACTTTCTCACAAAGTGCCTCCTGGGACATGTACTTTGACGGTGCAACCAGGACGAATGAAAAAAGACAGCTGATCTCGGGAGTTGGCATCCTCTTTGTTAGCCCCGACAAATACATGATTCCACACGCTTTCTCGCTACTGGAACCATGCACAAACAATGCAGCTGAATATCAAGCTCTGATCTTAGGATTGGAACTCGCCATCGAATCCGGTATCACCATGCTGGAAGTCTTTGGAGACTCTCAACTGATCGTCAACCAGATGAATCAGAAATTTGAAGTCAGGAAGCCAGATTTGCTGCCTTACTACAACAAGCACAATCACTTCTGCAAAAGTTTGACATCTGTCACATCCCACACATTCGTAGGTGAAAACATACGTGCAGATGCCCTAGCTGGACTTGCCGCATCCATGGCAATCAGGAAGGGGAAAACATGCAAATCACAGTGTGCGAAAGAAGAATCCTTCCTCCTCTTAAACACACCAAGCTGTTGCTGAATGCCACCAAGTGGTTGGAAGTAGGATTTCAATCCTTCAAACTTCAATCGGCGACTGGAGGGATCCGTTCATTGATTACATTATGTTCGGAATCCTACCTGAAGATCCAAAAGAACGGGTAAGCATCCAAAGGCGAACCCCAAGCTTTCATTTGGATATTCCTTCAAAAATCCTTTACAGGAAATCCTTCAACGGAGTACTTCTACGCTGCTTGTCACAACAAGAGGCTGAAGAAACACTCAAAGAAGTTCATGCTGGTCTTTGCGAAGCTCATCAGGCTGGTCCCAAGCTCATGATCAGATAAAAAGGTTAGGATATTACTGGCCTACCATGGTAGCTGACGCAATGCAATTTGCTAAGCGCTGCCAACAATGCCAAATTCATGGAGATTACATTCACATGCCTCCAGAATGGCTGCATCCTACAGCGATCTCATGGCCTTTCGAAGCCTGGGGTATGGACATCATAGGTCCTATTTCTCCCCCTTCGAGCAAAGGTCATCGCTTCATCTTCGCCGCTACGGATTATTTCTCCAAGTGGTCAGAAGCATTTGCGTTCAACGAAATGAAGACCTCATCAGTCCTTCAGTTCCTGCGCACCAACATCATTTGTCGTTTCGGCATACCCAAAAGATTCGTCCATGATAACGGACCACAATTCCGGGATCATCGATTCTACAGGTTCTGCGACAAATACAAAATCCAAAGCTGTCCTTCGACTCCATACAATCCGGCAGCAAACGGGTTAGCAGAAGCTTTCAACAAGACACTCTGCAAAATCCTCAAAAAAATGGTCTCTAGTCATAAAAGAGACTGGAGCGACAAAATGTCTGAAGCTTTGTGGGCCTATCGAACCACCGTTCGAGGACCAACCCATAGCACACCATTCTCCTTGGTCTATGGATGCGAAGCTGTCGTACCCTTGGAAGTACAAATTCCTTCCTTGAGGGTATCCTTGCAAAATGACATGACTCAAGAAAGCAATGTCAAATTGCGACTCCATGAGCTGGACAATCTCGATGAGAGACGGCTCGAAGCTCAACAAAGCATTGAACTTTACCAAGCACGCATGGCAGGATCTTTCGATAAAAAGGTCAGGCAACGGCCTACAAAAGGGTGACTTGGTTCTTAGGTAAAAAGACCAATGGTCTTCGCTCACAAGTCCAAAGGCAAATTTGAGCCAAAATGGGAGGGACCCTACGTCATCGACAAGGTTTTCTGGCGCATATTCTAAACATGGAAGGTGAAGATGTATGCTGCCCATCAACGGCAAGTTCTTAAAGCGGTACTACCCTTGAAGACTTACCCAACTGGGTAAGAGCAATGCCTGTACGGCCAAAACCGGTTTCCAGGTACACGCTCGCTAAACCCACCCTTTTTTAGAATTTTCATGTCAAATGTTGAAATTTCTAGAAATTTAAACAATGCTTACTTCCATCGTTTCATTGTTCAAAAAACCCAAGTTTAGGAACCTTTCCCTAACTTGACCAAAATTTTCAACCCTTGAACCCAAAATTCATGGTTTGAAACAAAATCCGGATTCAGGGATTTTACCCTAGTCCACCCTGCCTTTTACCGCCAAAATGGTTTTAGGTCAAAAGCTTATGACCCTCGTGTCTTTAAACAAAAAAAAATGTTTTTCAAAAAAACCACGAGGAAGCGACGCTTAGTCGATACTCGCACAAATCGAAGCATATGAACCATGTTCGACACTTCCAAAATGCAGGGAAGCGACATTTCGATACTTGCAAAAAAAAACCATGGAGACGCAACATTTCAGTTGATATCCATAACCCAAAGGTTCGAGAAAACCACAAATTTCAAAAAAATCGGGGGAAACGACATCAAGTGTACCGCAAAACCAAAATTTTGAAAAGCAAGGATGCGACATTCCATCGATACTGCAACACGAATGTGCAAGGAGGCGACATTCCATCGATACTTGCAAGAACATTCAGCAGGGAGGCGACTTTTAGTCGATACTGCATTTTTGAAAACCAAACCGGCTATCAATGCCACAAATCGGCTATAGATGCCACAAACAAACGGCTATCAATGCCACCAAAAAAACCGGCTATCAATGCCACAAACAAAAAATTGGCTTTCAAAAACCCCGGCTATCAATGCCACAAACTTGGCTATCAATGCCACAACCAAAAATCGGCTATCAATGCCACAAATCGGCTATCAATGCCACCAAAAACTGGCTATAAATGTCACAAAAAAAAATCGGCTATCAATGCCATAAAAAAAGCTGGCTCATGCCAAAATTGGCTTCCATGCCAAAACAATCATTTGACAAAGATTTTCACAAAATGACAAGTTTTGATCAAATCCCATTTAAAACTTTTATCATAAAAAGATTCAAGTAAGCGTAGGGATAACAAAAAAAAGAGAGTAAAAAAGAATACATGTGGTACAAAAAAAAAAACAAGAAAGTGTTCAAAGAAGTACGTAAAAAAAAAAAGAGTACCAAAAAGAATACATGTGGCACCAAAAAAAAGAAAGTGTTGATAAGCACTAAAAAAAAAGAGAGAAAAGTACCAAAAAATTCAAGTGGTACTAAAAAAAAGAGAGA